>JXCR01139035.1:28046-110929 GCA_002079205.1 Phalaenopsis hybrid cultivar | reverse complement strand
GGCCAGCCTAGTGGCTGGAAAAGCCCAAAACCGAGAGCCACTCCCATGGCACCTCACCCAAATCAAACCTAGAGGCAAGCTCATCCAAATCAAATTCAAGAGCTGATCTGCCCTCCACCTAAGTACCACAATGCACCCAAACTTATGCCCTGAGAGCCACCCTATGACCATTTTTTATAAAAACTCACCTCTCACGGCCATGGGAGGTGTGCTGAAATTTTCTTAAAGAGGCATCTCCAAACTTCAAACAGAGCTTCCCTAAGATCCCCTCAGTGCATTCCAACCATTTTCCCTCACCAAATCCCACTGTCGGATCTCAAATTTGAGCTTGAAACCTTGCCGGAAAACAGGATAGAACCCAATACACCTCCAAACTCAACCAAACTTCAATTGCTTGTGCCCACACCTTAACAACAGCAAGAGAAGACAAAGCCCCATCAAATTACCTTTTGAAATAGCCTCCACCATAGCTCTAGACCAACACATGAAATCGAGCTTGGTCAAATTCATACCTAAGCCTTACACCAAGACCAGGGACTCAATCCCCAGCCTCCTTGGACCCCAACGATCGTGCCGAGCGCCTCTGATTGAAGCCTCCCTTCTCAGAGCAAAGGTATAAAACTTCTCCTCCTCCCGAGCTCATTTTCATTCCTCATTTACTTAGACTTGATTTCATGGTACATTAATTGTATGGATGTGTTTGTCTCACTTTGACAAGTTCATAGGATCAAACCCGAAGTGATTTGGTTGAGTTTAGGCTTAGATCTTAGGGTTTTAGTGTGGACGGGCACGGGATCATTTTATCGGGGACGATGACAAGGAGCCGTTTGATCAAGGGTGTATCAAATTGACGGGGGAGATCGAGCCGGACAGCGCTTCAGAACATAAACAACGAGCCGAGTCAGCAAGCTACGTGGACAGCGGCGTCCAACTAGAGCGTGCCACGCATGCCTTCGGAGCTGCCTAGGATCTAGTCAGCACACGCAGTTTAAATAGATAAATAAGGTTTTTTTTCTTATTTATTTAAATACCCTTAACTTAGAAAATCCATAACTTTATGTAGAGAAATCACAAAAATAAAATAAAAATATCCTCTTGCTCAATGAACAGAGGAGAATAATATGAGATAAATTTCAAGACCATTTTATGCATATTTTATTTTTAATTAATTAAACACTATCTTGAATCATTTGATTCTCCATGCATATTTGCACATCACATTGGCTTGAAATTTTGGCGTGTTGTAGCCTCTGTCAAGGGAGATATCCTCTGATTTTTCCAAAGTCAAAGGAGGTTCCTATACAGAGATCCATATTTTTCAAGTTATTCCATATTATTTCTTTAAAATAATCATGGAAATTAACATATTNCTCTCACTTTCCCGTTTGCTTTTCAATGGCAAGATGAGAACAGATTTCTGTTTGTAACTTTTTTAATATTGAGAACTTCTCTGGAAATATATATAGTAAAATAGATTCAAGTGTGTGATCAAACTTTAAAAAAATATAATTAAACAACAACAATAATAATAACACCAAAGCCTTAATCCCACTATGTGGGATTGGCTACATGAATCCTTTTTCTCTATTGAGTCCTATTTAGTGCCATATTGTCATTTAGTTGTAATAAAATAAGATCATTTTTTATACAATAAACCCAAGTTTTCTTACGTCTACCTCTACCTTTCTTAACATAAATTGAATCTAAAACTTATGTTAAGACCTGGGAAGACTTGGGCTTAAAAAAATTTTTTGAGATGGCACAAATCAAAACAAAAAACAAAAAAAAAAAACCTCGAGTTAATCAATGTTGAAAACTACATAAAATCATTGAAGTTGAATTCTACTATAAAATTGGTCATCTTCATTACTTGAAAAATAAATACTCACAAATGTTCATTTTGTTAGAAGTTATCGGACCAAAGAGACTAAGGGTGTGTTCAGAGCAATTGTTGTTGGTTCAACAAACAATTGTGGAGTTACTTTTAGAATAAGTTGTTAGAAATTAGATGTTGGTGAACACCTAAAAATAAATGCTCTCAAATGTCTGTTTTACTAGAAGTCATTGGATCAAAGAGGCTTATGTTGTGTTTACAGCAGTTGCAGTTGTTTCAATAAACAACTTTGAACATACTGCTTATGTTGGTGAAGTAGTACGTTTGTTTGTATGATCAATTGTGTTGAAGTTGTTTCTTAGAAAAAAAACAATAATGCCCATGTATATGTGCCTTAGTTGTCAGTTTGCAGTTTCAAAAATAATTCAAACAAAATAATAAAATAAAATTATGTTGTTAAAAAAAATAAAAAATTCATTATTATACTACATCAAGAGTAATGCATCACTAAATACTAGATAAGCACTACATAGGTATACTTAAAAGTCCGACAAAAATAAATATTAAGGCACAACAATTACAAATCACTTCAAATTAATAAACCTTAACTCATCACATGTATTGAGCTTTTTGGAATTCATGAAAAACCAAAGGTGATGAACCATTCATTTAGTTGCAATCAGCATAAACACCTCACTTTTAGTTGGATCTCCGAGCAACTTGGTAGAGAATAAATAGCGTGGAATGTCATCATAAACTTCAAGGATCAGCTCAAGCATTATAATGACATTAAAAATGAAAAGATGATCACGTGATTAATTTGTCTCAAAAGACACTGAAACAAGTTCAGAAATTTGTTCTCTTAGGAAATATGCTATGATAGTTTTCTTTCTTCTTATGACAGGTTCAATAGATTGTTTATGCTTCGTATGACTGGATGTAGTGTGCTTAATTGTGGTATGGTATGAATCTCTCTCAAGTTCATTTGAATTATTGCTCTGTTGAGATACTTTTTGAGCATCTAAGTCAATCAAGGTTTTATGACCTGGAGCCCATGCATGGTCGACAGTGACGATGACTCCACCGACCATCATGTCAAGCTTCTCCTGAAGTTTAGCATCAATGCCTAAAAGAAAATTTTGGTTTTTTTTTTTTTTTTTTTGCTTATGGAACAATTCACATTTTAGTGAAATAAAAGTAATGTCATACTGACATGTACATTCCAAGCAAGTTATAGAACATGGAAATAAAAATAAAAGTAACTTCACTTCTAATTTTTCCTTTCACCATTCATTTAAAGACTATAGTGTAATTTTTCTGTAGTCACAGCCCAGTCCAATTGAACAACATTTCAGCTCTTTCCAAAACTTCAAATCTTTTTTTAGTTGGTCCTAATTATTTTTTAGCTGACTCGTGCCATATTATCTTCCAATTTTTTTACGAAAATTTTGTGTTATATTTGTCAGTCTTCTTTACTAAAATAATTTGCAAGTTGATTACCTAGTTTTACCTCTTGAAGGCAGACATTACAAAAAATAAGCACATTTCTCTATCCCTTGTAACAGAAAAACCAACTTGTCTTAATTTTTTTTGTTGCAACTCGTTGGTGAAGAAATAATAAATAAGCATGTGAGAAAAGAAAAGTGGTAAAATTTTGAAACATAAGTCTATCCTCCATTCATAAAATTGAAAAATAGGAAGTTAAAATTTATAAATTCAAGGCTCGAAATCAATATAAAAAGTTAGAGAATATGTAATTAAACCATTGCAACAAGATAGAAAAGGATATTGATTGGCTTGGATCAATGTAGGACACACTCAAATATATAAAATGCATAGCAGTGTTAAGGCCTTCTAGAAGAGCCTAGGTCATATGACTCATCAAAACCCTTTGTATAAAACCTTTGATTCCAAATCAAATTTCAAATATTTGAAATAACATATATAAAATTGCATGACATTCACATACATCATTAGATTTAAAATTAAAGCATCCAAGCAAATATTGTATATCTCCATTTTATTTAACATCACATAGTGCCAAATTGCATGACATCCACATACATGAACATCAACACCTTTTCTCTAAACATTCTTGACCAATAATCATTTGTATATCTTGTAAAGAAAGTTTAAATGGCTCAACAACATAATAAAAGGAAGCATGACATGTATCTTCATAAAAGGAAAATCAAAACTTAGGTTTGTAATCACTCAACTACCACTACTCAGACGTGGAGAGGAAGATTCATATAGGGAGAAAGAAGAGAGCCCAATAAGACCCTAAACTGCATAGAGGGAGAAAAAGAAAAACAGATAACACCACACATAAACTTTAACCAAACACACATGAACATCACACAAAAAAAAGAAAGCCTCTTATGCTCCATGCTCAATTCCATATTTTTGCTCACCATAGAGTAACAAAGAATTATCCTCAGTGAATATAAGAGGAACAAATCAATAAAATCAATAAACACTAACCAAACCACCCAAAGTTTAGGTTGTCAATGAACCGTCCAAGCCAACCGCTAATAATTTCCTATGCAATTTCAATAATAAACAAAGTTGAGGGAAATGCACAATAAACAATAATCAAGAAAGAAAAAATATATACAAATAAATTGAAAATCATCCTCAATAAATCAAGTGTTCATAACTTTCATATTTCGACATATTAAACAAAAATAAAAGAAATAAGAGAAATCCACACAAAATTCATAATGATGGATTGAGATCTCATTTGTTATAAAAAAATAAAACAGATTTTTGCACCATGGTGTTACAATGTTCTAGTTGTCTTACAAGTTTTGTATCTACTCTATTGTATGAGAAAAAATATTATTCATGTTCAAGTATATCCAGATAGTGATGTATTGAGATCTCATTTCTTATAAAAAAGAAAACAGATTTATGAATCATGGTGTTACAATGTTCTAGTTATCTTGCAAGTAGAGTATTGATCCCGGCTTACTGCTTATATTCAACAATATAACAATGTCTCTGATTATATTTTCACTTATATTTTCTTACTTTGCAACAGAGTCAAAACTTGATCCAGAAGCAAATAGGAATTTAACTCTTTAATTTATATATTGGGATACTACACAAGTATATATATCGTTATCAAGTAATATATGACTTTTTTATTAAGACCTGAATATACAGGGAAATACACAATATGCTCTATTGAAAGACAAATTTTCTATTTTACAAAGACAATTACTTAAACTAGAGATGTATTCGCAGTAATTAAAATTCAAATCTTTTTTGTATTTTTGATATTTTGACAAAACAGTAACAATTTAAAAAGATAATTTGAGTTTATGTAAAAGAAAAGCACTGAATTTGAAACTATCTTTTTCCTTATCATGAATCAGTAATAAGAATAGGAATTTTATTGTGGTAGTATGCAAATTGTGTTGTGTCAAATAGTAGCAATTATATTCTTTACCCTTACTAAAGATGCTATAAAGAATATTGGCTAATTTAAAGTTTGAATAGTTTTGAAGACCGACTAGGCAGGGAAGATATCAGCTCTCACTCTAGAGTTCGCTCGATTACCTCCACCTGGGGGCTAACATCTCGTATCAGAACCTAAAATAATAAACCAAGTTTAGAGTTTTAACCTGTCACTTTAAAGTCCTCTAACTCTACACACTTCAAAGATTATCTCCCTCTTTATTTGCACTAAATCATATGAATTACATTCTCATTCATACAACATCATGTGATTCTTTCCAATTGTTGATTGAGACAATACCTGCCCGATTCTTACATGTTATCACAACAAATTTTAGCATCTGTATAGGTCAAATCAAAAACTAAATGATGTTCATAGATTTAAATCAACACAACTTCTTCCAACATTAAAGATCAATACTCTTCACAACATCCATCCAACACTTAATTATTTTTCATTTTAAGGAGAAAGATAAAGAAAACTACTCAAAATCCATGGAGAAAGCAAAACCACACATTAGTTTAAAAGAAGAAATCATTGTCAAACCAATAAGAAGTCTCGATTAAGACCAAAAGTAGTTTAAAAACAAAAGGTAAAAACTTATCTCAAATCCTCCACCAAACTCTTGAAGTTCCTTTGAATCTCTTCTATTTTACAACACTCTCAAAATAAACTAAAAACAAAAAGAATAAAGTAAATTTGTGGTGCCTGAAAATCTCTCCAAAACTCTCTCCTTTCCAACACTTTTTAGAGCATTCAAGCACACTCTCCATCTTCAAGCTCCCACTTCAAATTTCTCAACTTCCTTCTTTTATAAATCTTTAAGAGGTGCCTTAATAATTCTTCAAAATATGTCTCGATTCGATGTATTCTCCAAAGGATGCCTCCTTTCATAAGTCTTGTAATAATATTTTCGTTTCTAGTAATCATAACCACCCTCTTTAGCCAATAGGTGACTCAAATATATCTTCAAAATTCGGCAAAATGAAGAAAACCGCTAAATAACTATCTCTGAAGCTCAGGCGCGACCTTCTCTGTTTAACCGACGCTTAAGCGTCGGATCTAGCGCTTAGGTGCCAAAACATTTTAGCACAAATTTCACCTCTTTGCTCCAAATTTGATCATTTTTCACTCCTTTCAGCATTTTTCACCTTTTTTACTTGTACCTGAAAGAAAAACACATAAATATCTTTCATTAAAACACAATATCTCAAAAGTAGGTATAAAAATACGTTTAAAAACACTATATATTTTAGGTGTATTAAAATCTCCCAAACTTAAAATGTTACTTGTCCTTAAGTGTTATCCAATCCTTAAAAACTAAATAAGTATGATATGTATATGAGTTTCTTTAGGAGTTACTAAAATTTAGAAATATGGGGGTCCAAATTTAGAAAAAATATTTAGTAAATGAGACCAACTTAAAGTTTAGAAATTTTTAATGTTAAGAAAAATGAAAATATGAGTTCCCATCTAATTTAAAAATATTGTAGATTCTCCAAGTTTAGAATTTAATCATTTTATTATCTCCACTTTAAAAAAAAATTAAGAATAATTTTACTTACAATATTATATTTTTAAGCTTAAGATTTTATCAAGTCTTATACTTTAAAAAAATCAAATGTGGAACCAATTTTTGATTAAGCACTAATCCTCAAGCTTCTCCTCCCCAACTTTTTCTTTTGTTTTTCTTTTGTTTTTCTTTTTCTTTTTCAGGTAAGGATTACTATATCTAGATAAGTCTTTAATGATTTTGAATTCCACTTCTCCTTTCCTAAAACAAAGTCTTGATATAAGTCTTTTACTTAAAAGTATAGTAATAGTTTTGAAAATTATTTTCAATAAAAGAAATTTAAGTATTAAAAATAAAAGTCTAAATTTCTAAATTTTTCAAAAATACAATTTTTCTTACTAAAAATAGTTACTCATATTCAACATTTTCTACACTAAAAACTTTTAACTTAAAGTTTTTCTTCATTACTAAAAATTTCAACTAAATTTTTTCACATTTCTAAAATCAAAATTTACTTCCCTAATATAACTTCATATACATGATCAAAATTAAATTCACTTGTAGCACATCTGAGAACAAATAAAATTCAAGTTTTGAAAATATTTTTCATTCCCCCCCCCAACTTAAATTTTTAAGAGATTAAACAGTTTAGCAGCATATATATAAGCAGGAATTAAAATTGAAAGAACATGCTTACATGAATTTTTATATCCTAAGTATACAAGTATACAACTCAAAACAGAAGTAAAATTAATTTTTTATTAATTTTCTATCATTTTCATTTCAATTTAATATGTGGAGATTCAATACACTTCTAAGTAGTGGGTACAAACATAAAAACAAACTAACACACTAACTTTAACTTCACAGTCTCAACATAAAAACAAACACACTAATAAGATGAAAGAAAAATACATGGTAGCAGTTTTCTAAGTTTAAAATTTTAAAACTAAAGTTAGCAAGATTTAACTTTTCAAAAGACATAGAATCAAGTTCAATCCTTAACTGACTAACACAGTAATAAACACACAATAACAGTTACTACCCTAGCATTTTAAAACAAACTACTAACAAACATAAACATCATAATAACAATTTAACAAAAGTCCAACACACATCACATAATCTAAACTAACACACAAACATACATGTCTCAGTTCCAAAGCATAAAAACACATCACATCACATGTCTCAAGTCCAAATAAACACATAAATGTAAATGTAGCTATCCAGACTACATAGTCCATATCATAATACAAACATAAAAATAAATCTCATAGTCTTACTCATCATTCTCAGAATCACCGCTATCTCAAACATCTGTCGGCTCATAATCAAGGTATCTAGGATATGGAAAAAAATTGCACTCTTTGGTTACCCCTAATGAGGCTCTCTAAAGATAAGTTAAATTTCTCTTCATAATCACTTTTTCTTCTATTATACTTATCAGTATGTTCTGCAAAACGCTCTAAATTCTGAACTTTATCAGCGATATAATTAATATTGTTCATCATCCTCTATAATAATTGATCTTGGGTCTCAGTAGACTCACCTCTAGAAGTAGAAGCACGTAAGGTAGATGGTTCGGATGTAGAAGCAGTAGAGGTAGAAGCAGCAGACGTTTCCATTCCATAGCTCCTTGAAAATCCTCCTCTCCAGCCGAAAATAGAGTGTTCAGAATAAGTCTTCACATTCACCTTTGTAATAGGCTTTAGAGGCAACAATACTTTCTCTTAGCTATCATATCTTACTCCAGCCTGCTCACATAAAGAAAAGATCAAGGAAGCAAATCTCGGACCTGTTGTAGTAGCAGCAATGGCAAAACTGTTGATAGTCTGATATATCAAAGCTCCTATGTTGATGAGCTTTCCTTCCTGGATGAAATAATTTAACGTCACGCTCTCTCTCTGGTAACTTCACTGAGATGATTTCTTGGTAGCAGACAAGCGTAAATAAAATAGTGTCATGCCTTCAAAGGTGCACTTAACTTTGACGTGACAAAGTTGACTCTCCTCTCATTTGTGATCTTCCAGAGCCCTCTTCCATCAGTCAAATAAGAAATAATCTCATCTACTTTGTCTCAGTTGGACTATAATTCACATAAAAATATAAAGTATTCGGTTCTTACATCCCGTATTAGAAACTAAAACAATAAACCAAGTTGAGGGTTTTAACCTATCACTTTAAATTCCTCTAACTCTATACCCTTTAAAGATTATTTCTCTATTTATTTGCACTAAATCATAAGAATTACATTCTCATTCATACAACCTTATGTGATTCTTTTCAATTGTTGACTGAGACAATACCAGTCCGATTCTTACATGTTCTCACAATAAATTTTAATATCTGGTAGGCAAAATCAAGAAGTAAATGATGTTCATGGATTTAAATCATCACAACTTCTTCCAACATTAAGGATCAATACTCTCCACAACTTCCATCTAACAATAATTACTTATCATTTTAAGAAGAAAGATAAAGAAAACTACTCATAATCCATGGAGAAAATTTAATTACTTATCATTTTAAGAAGAAAGATAAAGAAAACTACTTAGAATCCATGGAGAAAACGAATTACTTATCATTTTAAGAAGAAAGATAAAGAAAACTACTCAGAATCCATGGAGAAAAAAAACCACACTTTAGTTTAAAAGTCATCACAACTTCCAACATTAAAGATCAATACTCTCCACAACTTCCATCCAAAACTTAATTACTTCGAAAGATAAAGAAAACTACTCAGAATCCATGGAGAAAACAAAACCACACTTTAGTTTAAAAGTCAAAATAATTGTCAAACTAACAATAAGTTTCGATTAAAACCAAAAGTAGTCTAAAAAATAAAAGATAAAAACTTATCTCAAATCCTCCACCAAACTCTTGAAGTTCCTTTGAATCTTTTTTCTTTTACAACACTCTGAAAATAAACTAAAAACAAAAAGGATAAAGTAAATTTGTGGTGCCTAAAAATCTCTCTAAAACTCTCACTTTTCCAACACTTTTCAGAACTTTCAAGCACACTCTCTCCCTTCAAGCACTCACTTTCAAATGTCTCAACTTCCTTCTTTTATAAATCTTCAAGAGGTGTCTTGATAACTCTTCAAAATGTGTCTCAATTCGATGTATTCTCCAAAGGATACCTACTTTCATAAGTCTTTTAATAATATTTTTGTATCTAGTGGTCATAACCACCCTCTTTAGCCAGTAGGTGACTCAAATACATCTTCAAATTTTGGTCAAATGAAAAAAAACTGTCAAATAATTGCCTCTGGTGCTTAGGCGTGACCTTCTCTGTTTAACCAGCGCTTAAGCGTCGAATTTGGCGCTTAGGCGCCAAAACACTTTAGCACAATCCAAATTTGATTCTTTTTCACTCCTTTTAGCATTTTTCACCTTTTTACTTGTACCTGAAAGAAAAACAAATAAATATCTTCCATTAAAGCACAATATCTCAAAAATAGGTATAAAAATGCGTTTAAAAACACTATATATTTTAGGTGTATTAAGTACGGGCATAAATAAAGATGAGTTTACAAACTTTTGAATCATATAATCTGTCAAAGTTTGTTTTGACTGATGAATCTTATGAAAGAGTGACTATGAGCCATGCAGAAAGGAAGAGCAATGAAATAATGATTAATTCAAATAGTCTAACAAAATTCTAATTTCAACATATTATTATAATGATTAATTCATCATTGTTAAGTATTTTGCTAGTTCGTAAGTACTTTACTGCTAAATTTAGCCATATTAATCAATAATTAGTTCTATTAAAGAATGATTATTCCAACTTTGTGCTATAACAAGAATTATTGTGATGATTCATTATTCCACATTAAATGTTTAATTTTAATTACTCTATTTGTTATTAATCCATAATTAATACCTAATAAATTGTTTATTTGTCCAATCAGATACTTGACCTAATTATTTCAATTAAACAATGATCATCCCTATTCATTGTTATAATTAATAAAAATCTAATAAATGTCCATATAGCCCCTAATTTTGTTCATACTTATTAATTACTAGTTAAAGTCTATTCAATCATATATGATAATGAACTTGATTAGTGAATAAAAACACTCATCAATTTTGTAATCATCATCGTCGTCACAGATACTAGCTCCATCCAATCTATTTGGGGCAACTTAATGAAGTATGAAATTCAATACTATTTAACTTAATAAGTCCACTTTAGTAGCTGGCAAAATTATTAATTTAAAAAATAGTCTAATTTTTTATATTTATCAAATTAAAATTTAATTATAACTTAATTAATTTTAAGCTTATGTTAACTTCCCTCTTCCCTGTATAGTTGTTTTTTATATATGCCCATATATTTACTAAATTATATTTTGTTCCTCAGAGATTGTGGTTGGATTTTAAGTTAAGTTAAGCCATATAAATTGAGCTAAGCTCTTGAGTAGAGTTCAGCTTTTTGTTTATTAAAAAAAGAAAAGTTGTATAACCCAAGATAAGCTGAGAAAATTGTTTGTTTGCATTTGGACGAATTTCATTTGCTTAACATAAATAGTATCATGATGCCTAATTATGCATGAATTTTCATTGATAAATATTATTTTAATTTCAACTAGAATTACTTTAAAGAATGATTCAGAATAATAAGATGGCAGTATGTTTTTTTTGTGCATCCATGATAGCTTGGAATGGACTATGCTATTATTTGGCCCAAAATCTCTGTTGTTTCTTCTGAGGCAATTTTTGATGCAACTTCAAACCTTAATAAATAATTATTTTGGTGGCTTTGTGTAATAATCTTTTATTGACATTAGAGTTGATGTGAAGTTCTCATCAGTGATTTGATGCCATTCTTATTTTGTTATAAGAGTGTTTTTTTAGAATTTAGCATCTAAACCCATGGAATGTTTTCCTTGGGCCTTGAGCTATCCATGGATTTTTACCATATTGTAAGTACTTTGACTGATAAATTAGGTTTGTACAACATTATAGAGTTCACTCTAGTCAGAATATGGTGATAACTTAGGAGTTCAATTTTGGACAAATATAGCTATCCTACGATACATTTTTGCCTTAACTTCTTTAGGAACTTGGGAAAAAGCCCAAAATGCTTATGCTCAATAGATGCACACATAATTATTCTTATAAGTTATTTACTTATACAATGTTAAAGTAATCAGATGTGTTGCATTAGATAAGCTTAAATAAAAATGAATCAAGAACAACATGCATCTTTAAATAATAATATATTTCTTTTTTTATGTTATGTCATATCCTTTTTGCATGACAACTTATTTGCCTTAATTTATTTTTTCAACTGATAGCTAATACTTGATTTTAAAATGCATGCATTAATCTCAGAACTTTGTTGTGCCCACCTGTCTGAAGCGCCGACCATGTTGCCCACATGGGCATTCTCCAACAAAGGATAGAAAATGCACTTTTTGCTTGAGGCTCATTGGATCTTGTTGATAGAACACAAGCCAACTGCATCATGACCCACTCTCACATTGACACCAGTCAACTTGAAAGTTGGGCAAGACGTTTACCTTAATAACGTAATATGACATTAGTTGCTTTAAATTCTTGATCCCTAACTTCAACATTGTATTTGATTTTTAGGGACTACATTTTATTTAAGCTAGAGGTTTTCACATTAAATTCCATGGCATGTCATTGTTTTTTTATATCATTGTATATGGTACTAGTTTGTAGGTTAGCTTTTTTTTAGTAGAGAAGGCTTGAAGATGGGCTTCCATGGCTATATTCATGGTTATACTACATTATTTTTAAAAAATTCCATGCACTTTCCTTTTTTTTTCATTTCAAAAAGCTTCCTGTCGGGTTATTAAAAAGGACTACTATGTTTTAGAACATGTTTGGTTCGGCTTCTGCTGCGCGGCGCGACGTGCGACAGCCGCTTCGTCCCGCATTCCGGCGTTTGGTTCGGCGTTTCGCGGCAAATTTTTGGGGAAGCGGATCTATCCGCGGCCGCGGTCCCCGCTTTCCTCTTACCCATTGTCCCGCTTACCTCTTTCGTTTCTCTTCAGCCCTAACGAGTTCCCTTGCGGCTCTCCTTCGTCCTCTTGCTTCGTTGCCCCGCGATCGACGGATCTGAGGTATAACGAGCATTTTTCTTCTTCTAATCGCAGATTTGAGGGTTCTTTACGATTTTTTCGAGTGTGATGTTTTCTCTACTCCTATCCTTCCTACTTCGGCGATTTTTTCTTCAACACATGGAAAAAACGATTGTGATGTTCTTTACCCCTTTCGTTCATCACTAGGGTTATGCCTTCTCTTTACCTTCTCCTTTGACGCATTCTTGTTTGGTGGCTGACGGCTTAAGGTTGGTCGCAGGTTGTGGTTGTGGTGGTTGATTCATGTGTAGTGGTAGTTGTTAATGCAATTAGTGGTGTGAAGTGCAAAGATGACAGTGCATATGAGCTGTCGAATTGATGTGGAGTTGGCTTATTAATGTCATGATACCTTGCTCTTCTTCCTCCAAATGATGTTGAGTTCGGTTAGGAGAGGGATTGATCATTCCCTTCTTCTCTTGCTAGCGATCAGGAAGTTGTGTTTTTTATTCCATCTCCTATTTTCGTTTTCCCCATTCCTTACTTTGACAGTGAACATACATTTTCAAAATCCCCTGTTTGGTTCGGCTTTTGCTGTATCTGCTTTGATGTTTTTGGAGAGTGCAATTGCTTTTGTGAAGAGTGATATGCTCTTCGTGGTGTGGTATTTTTGGAGTGCATCTGCATATTTGATTCCAGCATTCTATTACTTGCTATTTTTTCGAGCTTGTTGGTTACTTATCTGTTGAGGCACACAAGAAAAGGTGTAATAACATTTTGTTATTGATGTGTTCTTGTTGTTTTTTCGACCTAGCCACTATAAGACCTATTAATTGATATGTTCATTGGAGGATTGAGAAATCTCAAGGAAAGTTTGTATCAATAGAAGAGAGCTAGCCACTATAAAACCCTTGGAATTACTTAACTTGTGCATTACATTCTATAGCTTGATGTTTTTGTTTGGTGGGTTCGGTTGTTGGATGGATTCGGTTGTTCCCACGAATTTCTTTTTAATTATTACATAGGTTAGGGATTTCAATGAATGTTCATCAATCTAGGGGCTATTGGCTCTGTTTAGATGCAATCATCTTGTGGGTGCTTTGGTTACATGTGCTGAGTTTCAGTAAAGGCTCATTTTTCAGCTAACATTAAGGAGTAGTCTCAAAAAATGTCTTCTTGGCTTTGATTTTCAAATTCTCAGCATCTTCTTTAAAGGATAATGTTTTGCAACACATATATGCATATGAAGGAACTATGAGGTTATGGTTTAATGGTACTAATCTTTTACACTGGTTAAAGTGCAATTTTTGAGCAAAGAAACAATTGGAATTTCATTTTTCTGGAATGCGACAGTGTCTTCTTGGCTTTTTGCTCGATTAGGCTGTTTTTATCAACTATGTGGCTTTGCTGTTTTATCGACAATGTCTTCTTGGATTTTTTAGCATAGCTGTCAATGCAATTGGAACTTCTATGCGAATTTTGGGTATTGGAAATTATGTGGCTTTGCAGTTTCTGCTTGGCTGTTTCTACTAATTTCGGTCTGCTTGCTTGCAATGCATGCCTTCCACCGCAAGATACTCCTATGCTCCGGATTTCTGTTCTTTTCCGGCTGTTGATTGTTATTGTAGTTGGGTGTGAGAAGATTGTGGCTGCACTAAGGGAGAGAAGTAATGAGAACTTGCATGTTATATATTGTTTATATGATGTAAGTTGTGCTTGTGTGTACAACAAATGAGTCTTTGTTGATATGTTTAAAAATTTCAGCTACTATTTCAATAAAATATTGCATTCGTTTCCCGTGGACGTAGGTCATTTGACCGAACCACGTAAATACTTTCGTTCCTTTCTATTTACATCTCTGGTATGGTTTATTGCTTGCAACTTGTTTATATGTACGCTTTCATTTATTTAGCAATGTTTAAATCCAGTTTATTAATTAATCATGTGGGTTATTTTGTTTTGGTGATATTATTAGCATGGCTAATAAAAACAAAAAAGTTGCCACGCCTGCACTTTGGGAGAAGGACACCAAATTAATATTCTGTGACCTATGCATATGTGAAATTGATAAGGGAAATAGGCCAACGACATTTTTCAATAAGGAAGGTTGGGATAACATCATTAGCAGATTCAAGGAGATAACAGGTAGGGAATATGATAGGCTCCAACTGAAGAATAAATGGGACCAGCTTAAGAAAGATTGGAAACTGTGGAATGATTTGAAGCGTGGCTCCACTGGATTAGGATGGGATCCAGTGAATAGAACAATTGATGCGTCCGAGGATTGGTGGCAAGAACGGCTTGCGGTAAGATTTTGTTGACTCTTCTTTTTTAATTTTAAGAAGCTCTAATTTTTATTTCTAATAACCATATACTGGTCTTTTGCAGATAGTTCCTGCGGCGAAGAAGTTCAAATTGGCTGGGATTGAACCAGAATTGGAGGGCAAGTTACAGACGATGTTTGGTGGGGTGGTCGCTACAGGGAAATATTCAGCTGCCCCGAGTCAAACAATTTTCGAAACAACCCCCGAGAATGTGGCCGTTGAATTGTCAAATGATTCTGCAGAATTCCGCAGTGTTGAGCCACCTGAAATTCAATCCACCAACCGTGCGAAGCGCCCCCGGAACGAACGTAAGAGAAAGAGTGGACCTGCATCTATGAGGGAGCAGCTCTCATACCTAGTCGACTCATCTAACGATGCCCCTCACAGAGTTCAAAAAACCTCGGTTCATGAGGTCATTAGTCTTCTTGAGGAAGATCCAGAATTTACAGGGGATCGTGATCTTTTCTACTTTGCAGTAGACCTCTTTCGTGATTCCCTCCACCGAGACTTCTTCACAGCACTGAGCAAAGAGCGACGATTGGAATACATACGCTATTATTATAACCGTCGTGACCTGTGAAGTTTAGTTCCTCAGTAGTTCACATTGTCTTTGTTTATTATTTGGAAACTAGAGTGTTGCACTTTCTTTCATCTATGATATTCCTGTTAGTACACTTTTTCATTTGTGGTTGTTCTTTTTTTTTATCAAACTGATTTGAATTTCATTCCAAATGATTGTTAAGTCATTTTTTCCCAATTAAAGTTCATATGTTTGTTTCTCTTATTCCATCTATGAGCTTAACTGTGTTTCAAAGTGTAAAATATAGTTCATACCATCATGGACCCAGAGGAAGTCCGACGTCGACGTCGAAATGCAGCAATAAATATACTGGTGCACTACTATAACACGCATGTGGACCGTGAGCCCTGTTACACATCATCTCAGATTGGAGACAAATGGATGGGAGAAATGATTTCAGGACATCCAGCGAGATTTCAAAACATATTCCGCATGTCCCAGCGTGTTTTCAGTGATCTGTTATTAGATCTGCGAACATCTCATGGGCTTCACGGATCTTCAAGGACAACAGACCGTGAAGTATTGGGCATAACACTTTACATTTTATCACAGAACGAGTCAATGCGGGGAGCCATGGAACGATTCCAACACTCATCGGAAACAATAAGCAGGTACTTCTCAGTGGGTTTGACTTCCCTCATCAGTTTAGCGCAAGCTATAATAAAACCCGAAGATCCAACGTTTGTCAGAACGCCAGCACAAATTCGCAACGATGCCCGATACATGCCACATTTCAAGGTACACATTCATAATTTAAATCAATATTAATGTGTTGCATATTGAAATGATTTAACTTTATTTGTGAAGGGTTGCATCGGCGCAATCGATGGAACGCATGTTCATGCCAGGGTACCGGAAAACGAGAAAGTTGCATTTATCGGCCGTTCCGGGAGCACAACTCAAAATATCATGGCAGTTTGTGATTTCAACATGTGTTTCACATTTGCAATGGCTGGATGGGAGGGCAGCGCACATGATAGTAGAATCTTCAAAATTGCAACGAGAAATCCGGAGTACAATTTTCCTCACCCACCACAGGGTTAGTACCTTACTAATACAAGTAGATTTATTTTTTGTGTGCTCCCCTAAAGTTTTTAATTTTTCAGGGAAGTACTATTTGGTCGATGCTGGCTACCCAATGCAGAGGGGGTACCTTAAACCCTATCCTGACACAAGGTATCATCTTCCAGATTTTCAGAGAGCCAGCAATCGTACGAGAAACAGAAAAGAGGTCTTTAATAGAAGACATTCATCCTTACGAGGCGTTATTGAGAGGACTTTTGGAGTTTGGAAGAAGAAATGGGTAATACTACGAGATATGCCACCTTATCCATTTCCAAAACAGGTGCAGGTAGTGTTAGCCACTATGGCCCTCACTAACTATATTCGACGGCATCCAACTCGAGCTGATGTTGACTTTGAGCGTGTTGAGGTCAATGATGACGAAGTACCTGTCGAAGCCTATGAATACAACATTGGTCAATCTCTACCAACAGAGGAGAACGATAATGCTTCAATTTGCACGAAAGATGGAGAAGGTGCGAGTGAAATGAAAGCCCTTCGTGAGGAGATTACTGCCTCATTAGTTGGAGACTGATTACTTCGATTCAGATCTGCTGTAAACACAATTTGTGAAGGGGTTTGCGTTTTTTATTTCGGTTTATATATTTCACTTTTGATGATAGCCTTTTTCATTACCTAATATGGTAATAATTATATTTTATACTGCATTGTTTTTCAGGAAAAAATAACTTCCAGGATANCCTTTTATAAGGTTAGTATATTGATTTTCATCCTTCATCATAGCGTTATAATTCTTTGTATAGATAACTGGCACTATGTTTTTGTTAAATGATGGATTTTTCCAGCTTAATTGTGTGTGTGTGTTTCACATGCATTGTTTTCTGCTTAACTTCAGCATTTTTGTTTGATAAAATCCTGAAGCAACCTTTGTGAGCATTCTTGTGTGCTAGTAAGTACCAGCAGGAAATTTAATTCCTCTAGGAACTTCAGTAGAATCCATGGCTATTGTTGGCATATTTATGAAGCCACAGTTCTGTGTATTTGTAGGTGTGCAGAATCATAGGATGATGTATACAGTATGATATTGTATTTATCATTGCTGTAAGGATTTTAATTTGTTATCCTATTGTATGTTTTCTTTTTTTGCCTTACATCTTAAAATAATTGAATTCAATATGCCATGTAATTATTGGCATTCACAAAAAAAGAAAAAAAAAAACAAAACAAAAAAGACAACTCAGACTAGCATTCTAAATCTAAAACCCGTCCATTCGATGTTGTGCACACTTAAAAAAGATTTTCTATGCTAATGGGGTTACTAATACATGTAAATTCAATATATAAATTTAAAACTCATAAATGAGTCAATACCATATTAGCAAAATCAAAGTCATCACACTCAAAGTCTTTGTGTTAGAAGGACTAACAGAAGCNCATCCCTGTTTCTTCTGGAGAAAACTCTAGGCCTTTTTGCCGGTAAGTTACTATAATATCAACAGGACATTATGAAACCTGATGCATCGGGCTTGCTTCTTTAGTTGGTTTCATTATCTTCCAGGTCTGGATGGAAGAGAAGTACCCTTGAACTGGATGGTAGAATTTCTTCTAACTTCCGGCGTGAATCTTACCAACTACTACTTGATTTGTATTCCGAAGTTCGTATCATTTTCCTTATTTTCCCTAAAAAACTTGCATTAATCAAAGNAATTGGCCGTAGCTGACCCCTCCATTAGGATAAAGATAACCTTTTCATGTTCAGATGAAATAATATCTTCTTTACCGTGTTTCTCTCACTTTCCCGTTGGCTTTTCAATGGCAAGATGAGAACAGATTTCTGTTTGTAACTTTTTTGATATTGAGGGCTTCTCTCGAAATATATATAATAAAAAAGATTCAAGTGTGGGGTCAAACTTTAAAAAATATAATTAAATAACAACACTAACAATAACACCAAAGCCTTAATCCCACTATGTGGGGTCGGCTACATGAATCTTTTTTCTCTATTGAGTCATATTTAGTGTCATATTGTCATTTAGTTGTAATAAAATAAGATCATTTTTTATACAATAAACTCAAGTTTTCCTACGTCTACCTCTACCTTTCTTAACAAGATTGAATCTAAAACTTCCGTTAAGACCTAGGAAGACTTGGACTCAAAAAAAAAAATTTGAGATGACACAAATCAAAACAAAAAAAAAAATATTTGACCTCGAGTTAATCAATGTTGAAAACTACATAAAATCATTGAAGTTAAATTGTACTATGAAATTGGTCATCTTCGTTACTTGAAAAATAAATACTCTCAAATGTTCATTTTGTTAGAAGTCATCGGACCAAAGAGACTAAGGGTGTGTTCAGAGCAATTGTTGTTGGTTCAACAAACAATTGTGGAGTTACTTTTAGAATAAGTTGTTAGAAATTAGATGTTGGTGAACACCTAAAAATAAATGCTCTCAAATGTCCATTTTACTAGAATTCATTGGATCAAAGAGGCTTAAGTTGTGTTTACAGCAGTTGCAGTTGTTTCAATAAACAACTTTGAACCTATTTTTGTAATAGGTTGTTGTTAGAAAATAGATGTTGGTGAAGCAGCACTTCTGTTTGTATGATAAACTTTTTTAGAACAAAAACAATAATGCCCATGTATACGTGTCTTAGTATCAGTTTGCAGTATAAAAAATAATTCAACAAAATAATAAAAAAAAATAATTTTTTCAAAAAAATAAAAAATTCATTATTATACTACATCAAGAGTATGCATCACTAAATACTGAATAAGCACTACATAAGTATACTTAAAAGTCCTGCAAAAATAAATATGAAGGCACAACAATCACAAATCACTTCAAATTAATAAACCTTAACTCATCACAAGTATTGAGGTTGTTGGAATTCATAAAAACCAAAGGTAATGAACCATTCGTTTAGTTGCAATCAGCATAAACACCTCACTTTTAGTTGGATCTCCAAGCAACTTGGTAGAGAATAAATAGAGTGGAATGTCATCATAAACTTCAAGGATCATCTCAAGCATTATAATGACATTAAAAATGAAAAGATGATCGTGTGATTAACTTGTCTCAAAAGACATTGAAACAAGTTCAGAAATTTGTTCTCTTAGTAAATATGCTATGATAGTTTTATTTCTTCTTATGACAGGTTCAATAGAATGTTTGTGCTTCGTATGACTGGATGTAGTGTGCTCAATTGTGGTATGGTATGAATCTCTCTCAAGGTCATTTGAATTATCGCTCTGTTGAGATACTTTTTGAGCATCTAAGTCAATCAAGGTTTTATAATTTGGAGCCATGCAGGGTCGCCAGTGACGATGACTCCACCGACCATCATGCCAAGGTTCTCCTGAAGTTTAGGATCAATGCCTAAAACAAAATTTTGTTTTGTTTTTTTTTTTTTTGTTTTTTTTTTTCTTGCTTTTGGAACAACTTACATTTTAGTGAAATAAAAGTAATGTCATACTGACATGTACATTCCAAGCAAGTTATAGAACATAGAAATAAAAATAAAAGTAACTTCACTTCTAATTTTTCCTTTCACCATTCATCTAAAGCCTATAGTGTCATTTTTTTGTGGTCACGTCCCAGTTCGGTCGAACAACATTTTAGCTCTTTCCAAAACTTTAAATCTTTTTTTAGTTGATCCTAATTATTTTTTAGCTGACTCGTGCCATATTATCTTCCAGTTTTTTAACGAAAATTTTGTGTTATAATTTGTCAATCTTCTTTACTAAAATAATTTGTAAGTTGATTACCTAGTTTTACCTCTTGAAGGCAGACATTACAAAAAATAAGCACACTTCTCTATCCCTTGTAACAGAAAAACCAACTTATCTTAATTTTTTTTGTTGCAACTCGTTGGTGAAGAAATAATAAATAAACATGTGAGAAAAGAAAAAATGGTAAAATTTTGAAACACAAGTCTATCCTCCATTCATAAAATTANAACATAGAAATAAAAATAAAAGTAACTTCACTTCTAATTTTTCCTTTCACCATTCATCTAAAGCCTATAGTGACATTTTTCTGTGGTCACGGCCCAGTCAGGTCGAACAACATTTTAGCTCTTTCCAAAACTTTAAATATTTTTTTAGTTGATCCTAATTATTTTTTAGCTTACTCGTGCCATATTATCTTCCAGTTTTTTTACAAAAATTTTGTGTTATATTTTGTCAGTCTTCTTTACTAAAATAATTTGTAAGTTGATTACCTAGTTTTACCTCTTGAAGGCAGGCATTACAAAAAATAAGCACACTTCTCTATCCCTTGTAACAGAAAAACCAACTTGTCTTAATTTTTTTTGTTGCAACTCGTTGGTGAAGAAATAATAAATAAGCATGCGTGAAAAGAAAAGTGGTAAAATTTTGAAACACAAGTCTATCCTCAATTCATAAATTTGAAAAAATAGGAAGTTAAAATTTATAAATTCAAGGCTCGAAATCAATATTAGAGAGTATGTACTTAAACCATTGCAAAAAGATAGAAAAGGATCTTGATTGGCTTGGATCAATGTAGGACACACTCAAATATATAAAATGCATAGCAATGTANAAAAAGATAGAAAAGGATCTTGATTGGCTTGGATCAATGTAGGACACACTCAAATATATAAAATGCATAGCAGTGTAAAGGCCTTCTAGAAGAGCCTAGGTCATATGACTCATCAAAACCCTTTGCATAAAACCTTTGATTCCAAATCAAATTTCAAATATTTGAAATAACATATATAAAATTGCATGACATTCACATACATCAATGGATTTAAAATTAAAGCATCTAAGCAAATATTATATATCTCCATTTTATTTAACATCACATAGTGCCAAATTGCATGACATCCACATACATGAACATCAACACCTTTTCTCTGAACATTCTTGATCAATAATCATTTGCTTATCTTGTAAAGAAAGATTAAATAACTCAACAACATAATAATAGGAAGCATGACATGTTTCTTCATAAAAGGAAAATCAAAACTTAGGTTTGTAATCACTCAACTACCACTATTCAGAAGTAGAGAGGAAGATTCGTATAGGGAGAAAGAAGAGAGCCCAGTAAGACCTTATACTGCATAGAGGGAGAAAAAGAAAAACAGATAACACCACACAGAAACTTTAACCAAACACACATGAATATCACACAAAAAAAGAAAGCCACTTATGCTTCATGCTCAATTCCATATTTTGGCTCACCATAGAGTAGCAAAGAATTATCCTCACTGAATATAAAAGGAACAAATCAATAAAATCAATAAACACTAACCAAACCACCCAAAGTTTAGATTGTCGATGAACCGTCCAACCAATCGCTAATAATTTCCTATGCAATTTCAACAATAAAACAAAGTTGAGGGAAATGTACAATAAACAATAACCAAGTAAGAAAAGATATATACAAATAAATTGAAAATCATCCTCAACAAATCAAGTGTTCATAAATTTCATATTTCGACATACTAAACAAAAATAAAAGAAATAAAAAAAATCCACACAAAATCCATAATGATGGATTGAGATCACATTTGTTATAAAAAATAATTATCTTACAAGTTTTGTATCTACTCTACTGTATGAGAAAAAATATTATTCATGTTCAAGTATATCCACATAGTGATGGATTGAGATCTCATTTGTTATAAAAAAGAAAACAAACTTATGAATCATGGTGCTACAATGTTCTAGTTATCTTATAAGTAGAATACTGATCCCGACTTACTACTTATATGCAACAGTATAACAATGCATCTGATTATATTTTCATTTATATTTTCTTACTTTGCAACAGAGTCAAAACTTGTTCCTAAAGTAAATAGGAATTTAACTCTTTAATTTATATATTGGGATACTACGCAAGTATATGTATCATTATCAAGTATAATA
This sequence comes from Phalaenopsis hybrid cultivar, assembly GCA_002079205.1. Taxonomy (NCBI): domain Eukaryota; kingdom Viridiplantae; phylum Streptophyta; class Magnoliopsida; order Asparagales; family Orchidaceae; genus Phalaenopsis; species Phalaenopsis hybrid cultivar. Next base: position 88,237 of record JXCR01139035.1, on the reverse strand, counting down.
GAACTTTTTGATTAAGACCTGAATGTCAAACCCACAGGGAAATACGCAATATGCTCTATTGAACGACAAATTTTCTATTTTAAAAAGACAATTACTTAAACTGGAGATGCATTCGCAGTAAGTAAAATTTAATTTTTTTTTGTATTTTTGATATTTTGACAAAACAGTAACAATTTAAAAAGATAACTTGAGTTTATGTAAAAGAAAAACACTTAATTTAAAATAATTTTTCTCCTTATCATGAGTCAGTAATAAACATAAGAATTCTATTGTGGTAGTATGCAAATTGTGTTGTACCAAATAGAAGCAATTATATTCTTTATCCTTATTAGAGATGCTATAAATAACATTGGTTAATTTAAATTTTGAATAGTTTTGATGACCGGCTAGGCAGGAAAGATACCAACTCTCACTCTAAAGTTTCATTGATTCCCTCTACCTGGGGGCTAACATCTCATATCAGAACCTAAAATAATAAACTAAGTCAGGGGGCTTTAAACTGTCATTTTAAAGTCCTCTAACGGTACACACTTCAAAGATTATTTCCCTATTTATTTGCAGTAAATCCTATGAATTACATTATCATTCACACAACCTCGTGTGATTCTTTCCAATTGTTGATTGAGACAATACCAGTTTGGTTCTTGCATGTTCTCACAACAAATTTTAACATCTGGATAAGCCAAATCAAGAAGCAATGAAGTTCATGGATTTAAATCATCAAAACTTCTTCCAATATTAAAGATCAATACTCTCCACAGATTCCATCCAACGCTTTAATTACTTATCATTTTAAGGAGAAAGAAAATAACTCAGAATTCATCGAGAAAACAAAACCACACTTTAGTTTAAAAGTAGAAATCATTGTCAAACCAACAAGAAGTCTCGATTAAAATCAAAATTAATTTTTAAAAAATATATAAAAACTTATCTCAAATCTTCCACCAAACTCTTGAAGTTCCTTTGAATCTCTTATCTTTTACAACACTCTTGTTGACCTCACTTTTGGTTAAGGTTTAGTTTTTTCCTTTTTAGTAGCCTAAGGTCTAGCCATAAGATTTTCCTATTGACTATTCTTAGAAAACTAGACGTGAAACCCTCACCACTAAAAATTTCAAACTCTTCTCTACTCAACCTGAAGTTCCAATGTTGGTCCTAACCTCTAGCATTTAGTAGGTGGGATCACTATGGGGGAAACTCAAGATGAGTCACCCTTAGGACTGTTGAACCCTAAGGTTAACCCTGGGTGTTGGTCTGGAGCTAAGGCTTTCACTACACTCACTACACTCATCTGCACCCACAATCACTCATAACCCTGAACTCAAATTTCTAGCCTAGATCCCTTGATCTTTTGAGATACTTATGTAGATGGTTCCCTAAACCTACTAGCCCCAGGCTATGGTTTGGCTAAGATCACTATGTGGAGGACCCAAAATGGGGTTCTCATTGGTCCATGGCTTGTTGGTGATAATTGGTACCTCAACTCTACCAAAATACCCATCTTGGTCTTTTACCCTCAAACACCCCCAAATTACCAAAATACCCCTCTCAGACCAAAAATTCCAAAAATTCCCAGAAAATCCAAATAAATCTGAAATAATCACAAATTTCATTTCTCTCAACTACCACATGACTCAATTTGGCCAATTTGACCATCTTTAACCAAAACTCCCAAATTTGCCTTTAAGGGCCCAAATTTCCCAAAATCCAATTCAAATGTCCATCAATTTGATCTCAATTGACTTCAATTCCAATCTTGAACTCAAATTCAATATCAACTCAAATGTCCATCAATTTGATCTCAATTGACCCCAATTACAATCCCAAACTCAAATTAACTTTTTTTATGACCAAATAAACCAAATTCAAGCTCAAATTGGTCCATGATTTGAGCCCAATTTTGATTTGGGTCAAACCCCCAATTTTGACCATATGACATAATCTCACCAAATTGAACCCATAGTCTAGTCAATTGGCCTCAATTAACGTTGCAAAATATTTATAATATTCCTATACATCAAAATCAACCATCAATTGTCCTTGGTGAAGTCTCAAATCCATTTGATTTTGGCCTAAATCCAAAATTCTCAAATTTAGCCCCAAATTGGCTAAATCCCCAAATTTCACCAAATTGATTGCCTTAACCTCCAAATTGGCATCCAATTCATGTTGGAAACTCTTCATGAGGTCCATATTGACCATTTATAACAATCAATTTGGACTTAGCCCAAGGCTAACCCCAGCCAGACCCAAGCCTAGCCCAACATGACCAAATTGATTAAAGTTCAAAATTCCCTCAAATTGACCATTCAATTGAACTCAAAACCACTTCCATCCTTCACCAAAGTTGTTCCTTATGATCATCTACATCAAATGAAATAGTTATTTGAGCCAATTGACATGGCTAACCTAGCCCAAACCCAAGTTTTGGTCATTTGCACCCACTTGGACCCATGCACTAAATGTGACCTAACCACCCTAAAGCCACCAAATTAACTCCACCACAGCCATTAGTTGGACTTAGTGACCAGTCCAAACACCATGAAATCACCTAAATCAAGCCATGGACCAAAGGTCCCCCAAATTAAGGGATCTTATTTCATAAAATGCACATAATTAAGATATCTTTGCAAAATCAAAGCACATTTGCATTAAATTGTTATGATGGATTCCTCTGGGTTCCCTGAGCTCCTAGCCACCTCCCCCTGGCCGGCCGGCCAGCCTAGTGGCCGGAAAAGCCCAAAACCGAGAGCCACTCCCATGGAGGTCAGCTCACCCAAATCAAACCTTGAGGTCAGCTCATCCAAATCAAATTCAAGAGATGCTCTGCCCTCCACCTAAGTACCACAATGCACCCAAACTTATGCCCTGAGAGCCCCCTATGGCCATTTTCATAAACACTCACCTCCCACGGCCATGGGAGGTGTGCTGAAATTTTCTTAAAGAGGCATCTCCAAACTTCACACAGAGCTTCCCTAAGATCCCCTCAGTGCATTCCAACCATTTCCCCTCACCAAATCCCACTGCCGGATCTCAATTTTGAGCTTGAAACCTTGCCGGAAACCAGGATAGAACCCAATACACCTCCAAACTCCACCAAACTTCAATTGCTTGTGCCCACACCTTAACAACAGCAAGAGAAGACAAATCCCCATAAAATTACCTTTTGAAATAGCCTCCACCATAGCTTTAAACCAACACCTGAAATCGAGCTTGGTCGAATTCATACCTAAGCCTTACACCAAAACCAGGGACTCAATCCACAACCTCCTTGGACCCCAACGATCTTGCAGAGCGCCTCTGATTGAAGCCTCCCTTCTCAGAGCAAAGGTATAAAACTTCTCCTCCTTCCGAGCTCATTTTAATTCCTCATTTACTTAGACTTAATTTCATGGTACATTAAATCCTCCTCCCGAGCTTATTTTGATTCTCCATTTACTTAGGCTTGATTTCATGGTATATTAATTTCCTCCTCCCGAGCTTATTTTGATTCTCCATTTACTTAAGCTTGATTTCATGTCATCTTAACCGCTCCCTTCTCAGAGCAAAGGTATAAAACTCCTCCTCCTGAGCTTATTTTGATTCTTCATTTACTTAAGCTTGATTTCATGGTACCTTAGCAGTATAGATTATGTTCGTCTCACTTAGACGAGTCCATAGGATCAAACCCGAAGTGATTTGGTTGAGTCTAGGCTAAGATCTTAGGGCTTTAGTGTGGACGGGCACATGATCATTCTATCGGGGACGATGACAAGGAGCCGTTTGATCAAGCGTGTATCAAATTGACGGGGGAGATCGAGCAGGACAGCGCTTCGGGACATAAACAATGAGCCGAGTCAGCAAGCTATGTGGACAGCGACGTCCAACTAGAGCGCGCCACGCATGCCTTCGGAGCTGCCTAGGATCTAGTTAGCACGCTTGGTTTAAATAGATAAATCGGGCTTTTTTCTTATTTATTTAAATACCCTTAACTTAGAAAATCCATAACTTTGTGTAGAAAAATCAAAAAAATAAAATAAAAATACACTCTTGCTCAATAAACAGAGGAGAACAATATGAAATAAATTTCAAGACTATTTTATGCATATTTTATTTTAATTAATTAAACACTGTCTTGAATCATTTGATTCTCCATGCATATTGACACATCACATTGGCTTGAAATTTTGGCGGGTTGTAGCCTCTGTCAAGAGAGATATCCTCTGATTTTTCCAAAGTCAGAGGAGGTCCATATACAGAGATCCATATTTTTCAAGTTATTCCATATTATTTATTTAAAATTATCATGGAAATTAGCATATTGAAAATCCTAAGAAAATTTTGGAAGGTCCACCGTGACTTGAGAAATATTTGGAAATAATTTCATGGGTCAAGTCATTTGAAATGCACTTAAATTTTACAAACACTAATTCAATAAAATAATTAATTTTGGAAAACTTAAACATTTAAATGACTTGATCTTTGATCTCCACCGTGACAATTTTGGAAAATATAAACATTTAAATGACTTGATTTTTGATCTCCACTATAATTTATGATCCAGAGGAGAAATTTAAACATTTAAATGACTTGATTTTTTATCTCCACTGTGATTTATGATCTAGAGAACTTGAAAATAATTAATTTTGGAAAATATAAACATTTAAATGACTTGATTTTTAATCTCCACTGTGGTTTATGATCTAGAGAACTCATCCATAAAAGTTTCAAAATATTTTGAGTTCATTTAATAACTTAAATTGATTTTTAAAGATAAATTCCACTCAATTTCAAAATATTTTGAGTTCATTTGATAACTTAAGTTGATTTTTAAAAATAAATACCACTTTTGACACTTCAAAATATTTTGAGTTCATTTGACAACTTAAGTTGATTTTTAAAGATAAATACCACTTTTGGCACTTAAATGATTTTTTAAAAATCAAAATATAACTCAAAAAATCATGAAATTTAGTTTTTTGAGTTCTCTGTGATCAGGGATATTTTCTAAAAAAAATGATATTTAAAATAAAATTTGATTTTTAGCCTATTTTAAATATCCAAATAATTAAAAATCAATAAAAATCACAAGAGTAATAAAACTCATGAAAATGTTCTAAATTGCTTCCTAATCACTTAGGAACAATTAGAATATTTTTTCTAATTTTCTAAATAAAGATATTTAATTTCAAAGCTTAAAAATAATCTTTATAGGCTAAAAATGAGTTTTTCATTAAAATAATTCCAATAAATCAAAGGAAAATAAAAAAATATATATAAAATTTGCTCCTCTGGGTTCTCTTTGAATATAAATTAAAAACCAAGTGTAGTCACAAAGATAAACATTTCTCAATTTCTCTCCACCAAATGTTTTGAAATTCCTTTGAATTATCTTACTACTCTCACAATACAAACTTACACTCAAAATAAAATAAAATAAAGTAAAGGTGGTCGGCGGCGGCGGTGACGGTTGGTTGCTGGCCCATTCTTTTGGAAAATCTATGTTTTTTTTTATAAAAGTTCAAGAGGTGCCTTGGCGTCTCTTCAAAAAAGTGTCTCCATTCAATGAATATTCTAGAAGTTGTCTCTTCAAAAGTCAATTGAATGAATTTTCGTGTCCACGGTCTATTCCCCACGTTTTTATCTAGGGTTGCTCCAAACACCTCTTCAAAAATCTACTTCAATTAAATAAATCTTCAAGTAATTAACTTTGGCGCTTAAGCGCGAGGCTCGGATGCTCTGACGAGTAGGCGTCAATCCTGAGCGCTTAGGTGCCTCAGTTCATTTTTGCACCTTTCTTCATTTTTGCTCCAAGTTTGACCCATTTTCTCTCCTTTTAGCATTTTTCATCCATTTGATTGTATATACAAGAGAAACACATAAATATCTTTCATTAAAGCACAATATTTCAATAATATGTATAAAAATGTGTACAAAAACACTATATATTTTAAGCGTATCGTTCGTGTCTCTATTTTATTGCATTTATATGTATAATGTCGAAAATAAGTTTGGGGGATGTAAATGAGTTTATATTACCCTTTAAGCTAAAGTAAAGATCTAACTCGTTTTTATAAGTCGTAGGGTGATTAAGGGTGACAATTACTCTTAATAATAGTTAGATAGTTAAATTTCACTAAAAGTAAATTTTGAAGGGTGTGAATAGGATTAGAAACCCACCAGAGCTTAATTTCTAATTTTAATAATACTAATTTATGTAATTTTAATGAACTCTTAAGTGAGCAATGCATGTTTATAATTTAATATCTCATCATTATAGAACATAGTCACAACTCACTTAAAAGATTTAATTCTTAGTTAGTATTCGTTGAATTATAATTTCATAGGAAAAAAAAATGAAAGTAATTATGGATTTGATTTGGAATTGACTCAGTATTGAAACTTATTAAGGTAAGCTTAACCATATATAATAATCCTCTATGAAAAAAAAAACAAAAGAAAAATAATAAAAAAAGGTTTAATGTCTTAAATAAAAACTTTTTTTTTAACATAGGAGGATAAACTTTTTTTTAAGCTCATATAAAAATTTAGCGCTAATAAACATATCTAATAAGTCTAAGGATTAAAAGTTTAATTAACTTAACATTGAAAATCTGTATTAAACATAATAATAAGAGTTAGTATTGTTTAAGTGTGCAGCTAACTAAATTTCTTGTGTGAATCAGTAATTTCATGGAATTTAGATCTCACGTGAGAAATTAAAAAAAAAAAAAGTTTTATTATTAGTTAGAGTTAATTAATCAGAGTCTTAAGAGGTTGCTATGAGAATTCTATCTAAAAGAGAGACATATGCACTTTAAATTAAATAATTACTAAATTATTAAAAATTGTTGAGTTTTTTCATATTTAATTTCTCTCTAATTTCTATTAAATTGTATTCTTAGATTTTGAAATTATTTGAGAGCAAGTAATATGCAATTGTGGGGGAACTTGATGCATGTAAAACCACATGAAATATTTATTTTTTATTTTTTATATTATTATTGTTATTATTATTATTATCACTTGTACCTTTTTTATACTTTTTCATGTATTTTCTATGTTATTTGAAAGTTATAGGGTCTAAAAGGAACTCAGTTGCATTTGAAGGTCCCAAAATCCAAACCGGTGTAACGATGCCATTTTATGCGTATGTACGACACTGCTGGCATGGCTATGTCAATAAAGGCATGGGTACATTGTAGATTTTTTCCTCTCTCTCATGCGAAACAGAAAGGCAAAAACCTAGGTGCCGCTTTTAGTGGCGCAAAAGCGCCACACCTTATTATATGTGCCACTTATAAGAGAAATAACAATGCAGTCATTCAGTGAGGGAGACTTCGACACTTCATAGAAGAACTATGACATCTTCAAACCAACTCTTAGAGTTACAATGCTTTAAGTGGGATGATCCGCAGCTGTAGAAGAAGATAATTTGAAGTAAAGATNTGATTTTTAAAGATAAATACCACTTTTGACACTTAAATGATTTTTTAAAAATCAAAATATAACTAAAAAAATCATGAAACTTAGTTTTTTGAGTTCTCTGTGATCAAGGATATTTTCTAAAAATAAAATGATATTTAAAATAAACAATTTGATTTTTAGCCTATTTTAAATATCCAAATAATTAAAAATTCATAAAAATCACAAGAATAATAAAACTCATGGAAATGTTCTAAATTGCTTCCTAATCATTTAGGAACAATTAGAATATTTTTCCTAATTTTCTAAATAAAGATATTTAATTTTAAAGCTTTAAAATAATCTTTATAGGCTAAAAATGAGTTTTTCACTAAAATAATTCCAATAAATCAAAGGAAAATAAAATAAATAATATAAAATTTGCTCCTCTGAGTTCTCTTTGAATATAAATTAAAAACCAAGTGTACTCACAAAGATAAACATTTCTCAATTTCTCTCCACCAAATGTTTTGAAGTTCCTTTGAATTATCTTACTACTCTCACAATACAAACTAACACTCAAAATAAAATAAAATAAAGTAAAGGTGGTCGCGGCGGCGGTGGCGATGATGGGCGGTGGTGGCGATGATGGGCGGCGGCGGTGACAGTTGGTTGCTGGCCCATTCTTTTGGAAAATCTAAGTTTTTTTTTATAAAAGTTCAAGAGGTGTCTTGGCGTCTCTTAAAAAAAGTGTCTCCATTCAATGAATATTCTAGAAGTTGTCCCCTCAAAAGTCAATTAAATGAATTTTCGTGTCCACGGTCTATTTCCCACTTTTTTTATCAAGGGTTGCTTCAAACACCTCTTCAAAAATCCACTTCAATTAAATAAATCTTCAAGTAATTAACTTTGGCGCTTAAGCGCGAGGTACTTGACGCTTAGGCTCGGATGCTCTGACGCGTAGGCGCCAATCCCGAGCGCTTAGGTGCCTCAGTTCATTTTTGCACCTTTCTTCATTTTTGCTCCAAATTTGACACATTTTCTCTCCTTTTAGCATTTTTCATTCATTTGATTGTACATAAAAGAAAAACACACAAATATCTTTCATTAAAGCGCAATATCTCAAAAATAGGTATAAAAATGTGTACAAAAACACTATATATTTTAAGCGTATCGCTCATGTCTCTATTTTATTGCATTTATATGTATAATGTCGAAAATAAGTTTGGGGGATGTAAATGAGTTTATATTACCCTTTAAGCTAAAGTAAAGATCTAACTGGTTTTTATAAGTCGTAGGGTGATTAAGGGTGACAATTACTCTTAATAATAGTTAGAGAGTTAAATTTCACTAAAAGTAAATTTTGAAGGGTGTGAATAGGATTAGAAACCCACCAGAGCTTAATTTCTAATTTTAATGAACTATTAAGTGAGGAATGCATATTTATAATTTAATATCTCATCATTATAGAACATAGTCACAACTCACTTAAAAGATTTAATCCTTAGTTAGTATTCGTTGAATTATAATTTCATAGGAAAAAAAATGAAAGAAATTATGGATTTGATTTGGAATTGACTCAGTATTGAAACTTATTAAGGTAAGCTTAACCATATATAATAATCCTCCATGAAAAAAAAAAAAAAACAAAAGAAAAAAAAAGAAAAAGGTTAATGTCTTAAATAAAAACTTTTTTTTTTTAACATAGGAGGATAAACTTTTTTTTAAGCTCATATAAAAATTTAGCGCTAATAAACATATCTAATAAGTCTAAGGATTAAAAGTTTCATTAACTTAACATTGAAAATCTGTATTTAACATAATAATAAGAGTTAGTATTGTTTAAGCATGCAACTAACTAATTTTCTTGTGTGAATAAGTAATTTCATGGAATTTAGATCTCACATGAGGAATTTTAAAAAATTATATAGATTTATTATTATTTAGAGTTAATTAATCATGGTCTTAAGAGGTTGTTATGAGAATTCTATCTATAAGAGAGACATATGCACTTTAAATTAAATAATTACTAAACTGTTAAGAATTGTTGAGTTTTTTCATATGTAATTTTCTCTAATTTCTATTAAATTGTATTCTTAGATTTTGAAATTATTTGAGGGCAAATAGTATGCGACTATGGGGGAACTTGATGCATGTAAAATTGTGTGAAATATATTTTTTTTAAATTTTTATACTATTATTATTATCATCACTTGTACCTTATTTATAATTTTTCATGTATTTTCTATGTTATTTGAAAGTTATAGGGTCTAAAAGGAACTCAGTTGCATTTGGAGGTCCCACAATCCAAACCGGTGTAACGATGCCATTTTATGTGTATGTACGACACTGCTGGCATAGCTATGTCAATAAAGGCATGGGTACATTGTAGATTGTTTCCTCTCTCTCATGCGAAACAGAAAGACAAAAACCTAGGTGCCGCTTTTAGTGGTGCAAAAGCGCCACACCTTATTATATGTGCCATCTATAAGAGAAATAACAATGCAAACATTAAGTGAGGGAGACTTCGACACTTCATAGAAGAACTATGACATCTTCAAACCAACTCTTAGAGTTACAATGCTTTAAGTGGGATGATCCCTGGCTGTAGAAGAAAACAATTTGAAGTAAAGAGGGTTCTCTCCTCCACAAATGATCTACTCTTGGAGTCACAGGGTAAGGAAGAAGATAATAGATGAAGGGAGTTGTCGGAGAATTATCACAACTTGTAATCACATTATGCGTGCGTCTTATAATTATTATATTCAAAATAGGTAAAGATTCAGAGAAGATGTTTTAACTTCGTCNTCTACTCTTGGAGTCACAGGGTAAGGAAGAAGATAATAGATGAAGGGAGTTGTCGGAGAATTATCACAACTTTTAATCACATTATGCGTGCGTCTTATAATTATTATATTCAAAATAGGTAAAGATTCAAAGAAGATGTTTTAACTTCGTTTAATCGGGTGAGGAACATTAGTTAGATCATACTAATTTTATTTATTTTGGATTTTATAATGAAACTTGTGTCTCCTGCATTCGTTAGGAGTACGACTTAAATCTCTTTTTAACTTGAATTGGATTCTATGCATATTAGTATTATTTTTATTACGTGATTGTGCCTAATTTAAAATTAGAAAAATATATGTAACTATTTAATAATTAATTAATAAAAATAAATTATATATTAAAATTTATAAAAATATTAATTATTTTAACGAATAACCAATTAAGTATTAATAAACACATGGTAAATCATTATTTAATATAATTAAATTAATACAATTATCATCAATGGTTTATTAGTTTAATAAATACTTAATTATTAATCAGCATAAATATAAATAAAAAATTTAGTTAAATTTAATTAATTTTATTGATTATATCTTAATATAGAATATTAAACTAATATTTTAACTAAGAGACTTAAAAGGTTGAAATAAATTTGCGTATATATATATATATATATATATATATATACACGCGCTAAAGTAAATGTTGAAATAAATATTTTAAGATTTTTTAGTTTATTTTTAATTCATAAGGGAAATGTTACACATTGAGTACTCTTAAACATCAAAATATGTAACTCTTTTTCAAATAATATAAGGTTAAAGGGCTTACTTCATCACCTTGTGACATCTGCCTTTTCGACCAGTGGAAAACTTCGAGGGAGTTCGGATCTTGCAGTGGCGGGAAAAAGCTGGGCCGCCTTAAGCAACCGGGTAGAGGAGGAAAATTAATTAGATTACATAAATAGGTCGGAGAGGGCTGCACCAAAATGACGATGGAGAACAGCAGCAGGCCTAATGAGGTTTTCTTATTNCATTATTTAATATAATTAAATTAATACAATTATCATCAATGGTTTATTAGTTTAATAAATACTTAATTATTATCAGCATAAATATAAATAAAAAAAGAGTTAAATTTAATTAACTTCATTGATTATATCTTAATATAGAATATTAAACTAATATTTTAACTAAGAGACTTAAAGGTTGAAATATGAGATTTTTTAGTTTATTTTTATTTCATAAGGGAAATGTTACACATTTAGTACTCTTAAACATCAAAATATGTAACTCTTTTTCAAATAATATAAGAGTATAAAGGGCTTACTTCCATCGGCTTCTCCTGAGTGCGCTCACCTACGTGTGACATCTGCCTTTTTGACCTGGGAAAACTTCGAGGGAGTTCGGATCTTGCAGTGGCGGGAAAAAACTGGGCCGCCTCTAAGCAACCGGGTAGAGAGGAAAATTAATTAGATTACATAAACCGGGTGTCATTATGGCGTATCTCGTCATGCCGATTGGTCGGAGAGGGCCGCACGAAAATGACGATGGAGAACAGCAGCAGGCCTAATGAGGTTTTCTTATCTTCTGAGAATTAGAGAAAATACTCTTTGTTCCTCACCCTCGCCATCTTGTGCTTTCTTATGGTTTTTGCCGGCCAAATTATACTGGTTTTTGGCGCTCTACTCCAAGATNCTGCCTTTTCGACCAGTGGAAAACTTCGAGGGAGTTCGGATCTTGCAGTGGCGGGAAAAAGCTGGGCCGCCTCTAAGCAACCGGGTAGAGAGGAAAATTAATTAGATTACATAAACCGGATGTCATTATGGCGCATCTCCTCATGCCGATAGGTCGGAGAGGGCCGCACCGAAATGACGATGGAGAACAGCAGCAGGACTAATGAGGTTTTCTTATTTTCTCAGAATTAGAGAAAATACTCTTTGTTCCTCACCCTCGCCATCTTGTGCTTTCTTTTGGTTTTTGCCGGCCAAATTAAACTGGTTTTTGGCGCTCTACCCCAAGAAATCCGCTTNACCCCAAGATATCCGCTGATGCAGAGATTCACCATCCCTGTTTCTTCTGGAGAAAACTCTAGGCCTTTTTGCTGGTAAGTTACTATAATATCAACAGGACATTAGAAAACCGGATGCATCGGGCTTGCTTCTTCAGTTGGTTTCATTATCTTCCAGGCCTGGANCATCCCTGTTTCTTCTGGAGAAAACTCTAGGCCTTTTTGCCGGTAAGTTACTATAATATCAACAGGACATTAGAAAACCTGATGCATCGGGCTTGCTTCTTCAGTTGGTTTCATTATCTTCCAGGCCTGGATGGAAGAGAAGTACCCTTGAACTGGATGGTAGAATTTCTTCTAACTTCCGGCGCGAATCTTATCAACTACTACTCGATTTGTATTCCGAAGTTGGTATCATTTTCCTTATTTTCCCTAAAATACTTGCATTAATCAAAANCAGGCCTGGATGGAAGAGAAGTACCCTTGAACTGGATGGTAGAATTTCTTCTAACTTCCGGCGCGAATCTTACCAGCTACTACTTGATTTGTATTCCGAAGTTCGTATCATTTTCCTTATTTTCCCTAAAAAACTCGCATTAATCAAAATTAGGGTTTTTATGGGTCTCACCGCATCCTTCTAAACTACGAATAATTATTGCGTCACTTGGATTTGCCTTGTGCTTTTTTTCACATTCTCAGGCCTAATTATGGATTTTTTTTTTGTTTTTGGATGTGGAAAGGTTAGGTCTTTTGGGCATAATTACTGTCCTCGCCCTGACTGTCCGACGCATGTAAGTATTCTTTTTGACTTTTTGTTTCACTAGGCTATTTATTGACTTTCTGTTTTGTATAGTTGGCGGTGAATGCCCAATTGCCAATATGTAGTTAAGGCTTTCAATTTTTAATTAGTTCTTTCGCAGCTATAGCATTTCGTTTTTTTTTAAATATTATTGTATCTCTCAGGCTGCTGGAGTTATTGGTGCTGCAAACCAAAATAGGCCAAACCCTTTTATAAGGTTAGTATATTGATTTTCATCCTTCATCATAGCGTTATAATTCTTTGTATAGATAACTGGCGCTATGTTTTTTTTAAATGATGGATTTTTCCAGCTTAATTGTGTGTGTGTGTGTGTTTCGCATGCATTGTTTTCTGCTTAACTTCAGCATTTTTGTTTGATAAAATCCTGAAGCAACCTTTGTGAGCATTCTTGTGTGCTAGTAAGTACCAGCAGGAAATTTAATTCCTCTAGGAACTTCAGTAGAATCCATGGCTATTGTTGGCATATTTATGAAGCCACAGTTCTGTGTATTTGTAGGTGTGCAGAATCATAGGATGATGTATACTGTATGATAGTGTATTTATCATTGCTGTAAGGATTTTAATTTGTTATCCTATTGTATGTTTTTTTTTGCCTTACATCTTAAAATAATTGAATTCAATATGCCATGTAATTATTGGCATTCACAAAAAAAGAAAAAAAAACAAAACAAAAAAGACAACTCAGACTAGCATTCTAAATCTAAAACCCGTCCATTCGATGTTGTGCACACTTAAAAAAGATTTTCTATGCTAATGGGGTTACTAATACATGTAAATTCAATATATAAATTTAAAACTCATAAATGAGTCAATACCATATTAGCAAAATCAAAGTCATTAACAGAAGTCATTGATTTGGTTGGACTTTCTAAACTTGTTTGCTGCATCACTTACAAAGCCCTCTTTTAACCAAAATATACTGTGAAATTAGGTTTTTTTCCAGGTTTTCCACCTCTATATTATATGTTCTTTTGGATAAGATAAGCTATGGTTGGGAACAAGGCTTCACAGGTTAAAGAGCAACAAAATATCTATGTTTTTGATTGTTTGGATCAGGTTCTATTGTTAGATCATGGACAATGGAATAAGGGGATCTTGATAGGATTTATCACCGCTCCAACCAACCCCCTCTAAGCATACAACAATCATTCTATTTAAGCCACTGCAATATAAAATCAACATAGAGCCTTGCAACATATATAATTTTGAATTCTTTCTTAAAATTCGGAGGAATAATTAGACATGTAGGCTTATGCCCTGAGAGCTTTGAATTAAGAACGTTAAGTCTTAATGAGGGCAAAATATCTAGGTTGAATTTATCCATTGATTTATTATCCTCCTGTCGAGCCATATTCCATCCTCTCAATGCGGGCTGTGAGCTTTATAGAATTCACAAATGGTTAACAATTTTATCTATTTTTAGATGAAACATACCAGAGGTTGCTCGCTGGTCTAGATGTGCTCTCTATGTACTGTTCATTTTCTACTTCGTTTGTTTGATCTCATTTACATACCAGTGCAAATGTAGTCTATACCATTTATTTTTCTATGGTTGGTAATAAGGGTGCACTCTTTGCAAATCCCATTTAGTACTGAATTTCACCATTTTCTGACTGTATGGATAGAAAGTGGTAATTTTCTTAAGCATCTCTTCAGAATGTTTTTACTACCGTACATAACCTTAGCTTGGGATTTTAAGGATTATAGATGTTTTAGTTGATAACATGAAAAANCATTGATTTGGTTGGACTTTCTAAACTTGTTTGCTGCATCACTTACAAAGCCCTCTTTTAACCAAAATATACTGTGAAATTAGGTTTTTTTCCAGGTTTTCCACCTCTATATTATATGTTCTTTTGGATAAGATAAGCTATGGTTGGGAACAAGGCTTCACAGGTTAAAGAGCAACAAAATATCTATGTTTTTGATTGTTTGGATCAGGTTCTATTGTTAGATCATGGACAATGGAATAAGGGGATCTTGATAGGATTTATCACTGCTCCAACCAACCCCCTCTAAGCATACAACAATCATTCTATTTAAGCCACTGCAATATAAAATCAATATAGAGCCTTGCAACATATATAATTTTGAATTCTTTCTTAAAATTCGGAGGAATAATTAGACATGTAGGCTTATGCCCTGAGAGCTTTGAATTAAGAACGTTAAGTCTTATTGAGGGCTAAATATCTAGGTTGAATTTATCCATTGATTTATTATCCTCGTGTCGAGCCATATTCCATCCTCTCAATGCGGGCTGTGAGCTTTATAGAATTCACAAATGGTTAACAATTTTATCTATTTTTAGATGAAACATACCAGAGGTTGCTCGCTGGTCTAGATGTGCTCTCTATGTACTGTTCATTTTCTATTTCGTTTGTTTGATCTCATTTACATACCAGTGCAAATGTAGTCTATACCATTTATTTATCTATGGTTGGTAATAAGGGTGCACTCTTTGCAAATCCCATTTAGTACTGAATTTCACCATTTTCTGACTGTATGGATAGAAAGTGGTAATTTTCTTAAGCATCTCTTCAGAATGTTTTTACTACCGTACATAACCTTAGCTTGGGATTTTAAGGATTATAGATGTTTTAGTTGATAACATGAAAAATATGTTTGAATTCTATATGTTAGATCAATCTAAATGTTTTATTTCTGTCCTACTCAATGCTTTTAATGAGCTTTTATGCACCCGTTTTGTGACTTGTCTTTCTGGCCAAAGCTGGCCATGTAATTTCATAACTAAGTCTATTTTCTCTTCATGGTTCTACTTTTGGAACTGTACTGTGCATGGATGGAAATCCTCCAAAACTGTGATGCCCAGTAATTATTAAATGGACATGGTATTCCTCACCTATTCAAAAGAGAAAAAGAAAAAAATCCTAGCAACATGCTTTTTGATTGCTCGGTATATCTTCACACATGTGGGTGGAAGGTGTCATTGCTATTCACCTGTGTTTTTTGTTTCTCCCTTTTCCTTCTCATTTGAAGGTGTTGCTTACTACAAGCCTGCTGTTTTGTAGGGAGGGAATTTCGGGGCTGGAATTTGACTCCAAGGTTTGTTTACCACCTTTGCCTTGTTCAATTCTGAAGTCTGGGTTTCTAATTCTTTTTATTTCTGAATTATATTACATTTTCTTTGATTTACTTTTTTGGTTTTATGTTTTGCATAATTATTCTTTGGCATTTGCTTGCCATGAAGCAAAAGGAGTCACTGCTGGAGGCTTGGAGCTTTCCATGCCATCTATAGTTTATTTGTAGTTTTAAAGCTTATTCTTCACATTTTCTGACTTACTAATAGTTAAAGCTCTTTCACATGTCCTTTCATTTGAAGTGAGTATAGGTAAGGATCTTTGATTCTCTGGATGCATCACACATTAAATTGTAAATGCCTTNCCTCCTTGACTTGGAGGAGGTGGGCGGTTTGTTGATGGGGTTCGCAAGAGTGGCAGAAGTTTTGTTGGGCGGTTTTCAAGTTGGAGAGAATTCCGGTCAGTTGACGAAAGGTGGTCGCCATCCGCTCCTTGGCTTGGAGGAGGTGGGGGGACTGTTGGTGGGGTTTCCAAGAGTGGCGGCGGTTCTGGTGGGTGGTTTTCCTGTTGGAGAGAATTCCAATCGTTGATTGGAAGGCTATCTGATGGTTCTCAGTTGGATGTGGAAGAAGAGGGCTTTCTCAAATCCAATGATCGAAGATCTAGGAATGCTTTTCTTGACCCCAAAAGATATGGGGAGAGGTATGCAAAGGTCAGTGGCAAATTGAATGGGGTCTTGAATTCTCCAAATGATAGCAATATTGGGAATTTGGAGGTTGGAGTTCAGGTGGTATCTTCGGGTAGCAGTGAGATGCAAGCTAATTAGGTGAAGGTTGATGATGGAAGGAATAATTCTTGTTCTATGTTAGATGTTCTTGATTGTAATGGTACCCAGCCGTTATTTGGCCTTGGAGGGGCCACTACTATAGATTGTAATTTGAATTCTGGAAATTTGGGGGAGGCTTTGTTGTATGAATTGTTGAATTAAGAACTTCAGAATGAAGAATTTTGTGTTGTGGTAACCCGACTGATGATGTTTGTGCGGTAGCTGGAAATGAAGATGATATTCATATGCAAGAAGCAGGTATTGCTGATCAAGGCCCCTCAAGCGGGTGTGGGAAGGCTTCTTCATTTTTTTCTAAGCCTCTCTTTAACAATTTAAGAGTTATTGCAGACTTTCATGATATCAATACCAATGATTTTGCTGGTATCCAAAGTAAGACTGATATATTCTTGCTGGGATCTCTTGGTCCTCTCAGGGGCTGCCAACCGAGCAACACAGCAAGGAATATGTTGGGAGGTCCTTCATGACTAGCTAAAATCCATTTTTTTGGTAATAACAGGGCTTGGTCGAAGCCAAATCATATTCTAGTGTCTTCTTTAGAGGACATTAAGAATTATGCTGACTTAGAGGAGTTATCATGCTAAATATGGATAATTCCTAGCAGAACATTAAAAAACTTGATATGGCGATTGTAGGAAAGCTTCTTGGAAGGCACATTCCTTATGCTGTCCTAAACGATGAATTAAGCTGAAAATAGGCTCAGTTTGGTTCCTTCAAACTTGTCATGTTCTCAAACAAATGCTTTATCTGTATTTTTGAAAACATGGAAGCTAGAAATGCTTTTCTTTTGGGAGGTCCCTAGTTT
The DNA here is from genome assembly GCA_002079205.1 of Phalaenopsis hybrid cultivar. Taxonomy (NCBI): domain Eukaryota; kingdom Viridiplantae; phylum Streptophyta; class Magnoliopsida; order Asparagales; family Orchidaceae; genus Phalaenopsis; species Phalaenopsis hybrid cultivar. The sequence continues at coordinate 70,544 of JXCR01139035.1, read as the reverse complement.
GTCACGGGTAATATAATTGGGATTGATATGTGGAAGCCCAATTTTTCTCCGAATTCTCTTTGTGGTTTCTCAACTCCTATATGAATTCATTTACCTCATCTTCCAATATATTGTTAGGATAATATTCAAGAACTTCAAGAAATTGATTTTTCTAGTGGGTCTCCTCCCTGAACAATTTGTGGAACTACAATCCAAGGCTCATGAGCTGAATATCACTTTGTGGATGACCTTATTCTTTTTGCGGAAGCTTCGTTGGATAAAGCCAGACTCCTTTAACTCGATGCTTGGAGATTATTGTATTTGAACTAGGCAAAATATTAACATATCCAAATCAGCCAATATGTTTAGTAAGGCTATCTCGGGATGGAAGGCTAGAATAATTGCTAATTTTTTTAATTTCCATGAGGAGATGGATTATCTTAGTATTAGGCTTGCACTCTGTAAACTTTGGAATTGAGATTTTAGCAGTTTTTCCTCTAAAGTTGCAGCTAAATTCAATGTTCCATGAGGAGATGGATTATCTTGGTATTAGGCTTGCTCTCTGTAAACTTTGGAATTGAGACTTTAGCAGTTTTTCTTCTAAAGTTGCAGCTAAATTCATTGTGTGGGGGGCATTAGACATCTTTCCATTGTCGAACGAGCTACTTTGATCAAATCTTCATTACTTGCCATGCCAATATATCTTATCACTCATATGGAAGTGCAGAGTATTGTGCTTCAAGAGATTCCAAGAAAATGTAAGCAATTTTTATGTCGTAAGGATCCTTTCAAATTGACGTTACACTACATTGCTTGGGATAAGCTGTGTAAACCGGTGCATCTTGGAAGGCTCGGGTTCTATGTTTTTGAGATTTGGAAGGGCCCTTAAGGGCTCAGTTAGCTTGGAATTTTTTAAATGACCATAGCTCTCTTCTTCACGGGGCTATCAAGGATATCTATGGTCTGCTTTTGTGGAATGTAAAGCATAACCATAATGTTTCTCCTGCTTGGAAGTTTTTACGTGATAGGGCTAAAGCCCTCAATCATATATTATCAGATTGATCATTGCTAATGGTTGCAAGGTTAATGTGTTGGAACAAGCTTGGATTTTTTTTACTCCTATTTTGAAATGTCCTTGTCCCCTTAATATAAGGAAGTTGGATAACCTCAAAGTTGCTGATCTTACCGATGATAATCATTGGAATGTTCAACATCTCCTAGATTGCTTTCATGATGATTTAGTGGAGAAAATTCTGCATATTACTATTCATAATGATATTATGGACGATTTGTGCGATTTAAATAGAAATCTCTTATGAAAAATGATTATTGGTTTAGCCTATGAATCCATTTTCTCCCCAAAAATGGACAATTTCTGTTGGATTAAGAAGCTACATCTACACTCTCGGGATAAGCTTTTTTGGTGGAGGCTCCAACTTGATGCCATTCTACGCAGCAAAAGTTTTTCAGAAGACATTTCAAATTCCGGGAAATGCCAGTGGAGTTGTGAAGGTATTGACGATCGTGCACATATTACTATTAATTGTTCTTTTGGGCAGGAAGTTTTTCGAATCCTGAACAAATGGAGATTTTCGGCTCCTTTGTTTGTGGATTTCGAGGATGCCATCTATAATCTCAGAAGTGGAAGGTGTTGCCCTCTTGTAAACATAAGATTATTTTATGACACCATTCACGACTGTTGGAAAACACAAAATTCTAAGCTTCACGACCTACCTCATGGTTGTCCATCATTGTTTCATGTCCTTGATTCACTTAGAGTAGCTCATCACAATCCATTTCGGGAGCACAGGGGTGCTAGTCAGCCCTCGGGTTGTCTCATACTTTCTTNTTTTTGACTTTTTGTTTCACTAGGCTATTTATTGACTTCCTCTTTTGTATAGTTGGCGGTGAATGCCCAATTACCACTATGTAGTTAAGGCTTTCAATTTTTAATTAGTTCTTTCGCAGCTATAGCATTCCGTTTTTTTTTCTTAAATATTGTTGTATCTCTCAGGCTGCTGGAGTTATTGGTGCTGCAAACCAAAATAGGCCAAACCCTTTTATAAGGTTAGTATATTGTTTTTCATCCTTCAACATAGCGTTATAATTCTTTGTACAGATAACTGGCTCTATGTTTCTTTTTAAATGATGGATTTTTCCAGCTTAATTGTGTGTGTGTGTTTCGTATGCATTGTTTTCTGCTTAACTTCAGCATTTTTGTTTGATAAAATCCTGAAGCAACCTTTGTGGGCATTCTTGTGTGCTAGTAAGCACCAGCAGGAAACTTAATTCCTCTAGGAACTTAAGTAGAATCCACGGCTATTGTTGGCATATTTATGAAGCCACAGTTCTGTGTATTTGTAGGTGTGCAGAATCATAGGATGATGTATACAGTATGACAGTGTATTTATCATTGCTGTAAAGATTTTAATTTGTTATCCTATTCTATGTTTTTTTTTTGCCTTACATCTTAAGATAATTGAATTCAATATGCCATGTAATTGTTGGCATTCACAAAAAAAGAAAAAAACAAAACAAAACAAAAAAGACAACTCAGGCTAGCATTCTAAATCTAAAACCCGTCCATTCCATGGTGTGTACACTTAAAAAGATTTTCTATGCTAATGGGGCTACTAATACATGTAAATTCAATATATAAATATAAAACTCATAAATGAGTCAATACCATATTAGCAAAATCAAAGTCATCACACTCAAAGTCTTTGTGTTAGAAGGACTAACGGAAGCCATTGATTAGGTTGGACTTGCTAAACTTGTTTGCTGCATCACTTACAGAGCCCTCTTCTAACCAAAATATACTGTGAAATTAGGTTTTTTTCCCAGGTTTTCCACCTCTATTTTATATTTTCTTTTGGGTTAGATAAGCTATGGTTGGGAACAAGGCTTCACAGGTTAAAGAACAACAAAATATCTTTGTTTTTGATTGTTTGGATCAGGTTCTATTGTTAGATCATGGACAGTGGAATAAGGGGATCTTGATAGGATTTATCACCGCTCCAACCAATCCCCTCTAAGCATACAAAAATCATTCTATTTAAGCCGCTGAAATATAAAATCAATATAGAGCCTTGCAACAATATAATTTTGAATTCTTTCTTAAAATTCGGATGAATAATTAGACATGTAGGGTTATGCCCTGAGAGCTTTGAATTAAGAACGTTAAGTCTTATTGAGGGAAAAATATCTAGGTTGAATTTATCCATTGATTTATTATCCTCCTGTCGAGCCATATTCCATCCTCTCAATGCGGGCTGTGAGCTTTATAGAATTCACAAATGGTTAACAATTTTATCTATTTTTAGATGAAACATACCAGAGGTTGCTCGCTGGTCTAGATGTGCTCTCTATGTACTGTTCGTTTTCTATTTCGTTTGTTTGATCTCATTTACATTCCAGTGCAAATGTATACCATTTATTTATCTATGGTCGGTAATAAGGGTGCATTCTTTGCAAATCCCGTTTAGTACTGAATTTCACCATTTTCTGACTGTATGGATAGAAAGTAGTAATTTTCTTAAGCATCTCCTTCAGAATGTTTTTACTACCGTACATAACCATAGCTTGGGATTTTAAGGATTATAGATATTTTAGTTGATAACATGACAAATATGTTTGAATTCTATATGTTAGATCAATCTAAATGTTTTATTTCTGTCCTACTCAATGCTTTTAATGAGCTTTTATGCACCCGCTTTGTGACTTGTCTTTCTGGCCAAAGCTGGCCATGTAATTTCATAACTAAGTCTATTTTCTCTTCATGGTCCTACTTTTGGAACTGTACTGTGCATGGATGGAAATCCTCCAAAACTGTGATGCGCAGTAATTATTATTTGGACATGGTATTCCTCACCTATTCAAAAGAGAAAAAGAAAAAAATCCTAGCAACATGCTTTTTGATTGCTCGGTATATCTTCACACATGTGGGTGGAAGTTGTCATTGCTATTCACCCGTGTTTTTTGTCTTTCCTTTTCCTTCTCATTTGAAGGTGTTGCTTACTACAAGTCTGCTGTTTTGTAGGGAAGGAATTTCGGGGCTGGAATTTGACTCCAAGGTTTGTTTACCATCTTTGCCTTATTCAAGTCTGAAGTCTGGGTTTCTAATTCTTTTTATTTCTGAATTATATTACATTTTCGTTGATTTACTTTTTTGGTTTTATTTTTTGCATAATTATTCTTTGGCATTTACTTGCCATGAAGCAAAGGAGTCACTGCTGGAGGCTTGGAGCTTTCCATGCGATATATAGTTTATTTGTAGTTTTAGAGCTTATTCTTCACATTTTCCGACTTACTAATAGTTAAAGCTCTTTCATATGTCCTTTTATTTGAAGTGAGTATAGGTAAGGATCTTTGATTCTCTGGATGCATCACACATTAAATTGTAAATGCCTCGGTAAAACTTACTAATGATGACTTTTGCCTGATAAGTTATCGTATGAAATGATTCTACAAACTGAATTTTGAGCTAGATGAAACTTAAGGAGTGACTAGTTTCCTTTTGTCTGTCACAGTAACTGCAATTGTGAAAAGTTGCTCATGTAATTTACATTTTTTTTCTTTTACTGTTCAGTCAATATGCTCATTACAAAAAGCGGCTGTCTAAAAATTGAATGTCCTTAGAATTTCTTCTAGTGCCTATCAAGTAGAATGTCATGTCATACAAGATGCCTTAGAGTCTAGTTTTTATTATGCGTATCTATGATGAAATGCATGAGAACAAACAAAAAGATGACAATATTGTAGTCCACCAACTATTAGTGAGGTGACAAGTTTGTCCTTTTTAATGCAATGAAAAAAAGCAATATTTGTATCAAAGAATTATTTAAAGATTACTCAAAACTAAAAGTATACACAAAATCTGTGATCGGTATAAACCATGCAATAGCTAGGATTCACATTGCTATAAAAAATTAACATTGTAGCATATTTTGATTAGAAATCATAGTCACACGTGCAAAAATCGATTGTGAAGTATGTAAATGAAGAATAGCATGGATATAAATCACCAACTAAGATCCAACCTTTATGGTAAAAGAAAGTTTTCCCTGCAAAATTGTCATCAATATCACGAGTATGAATATAGTATTTTATTGAGCTATTGAATATTGTATACCCGTGTAAAGATCCCTTGTTTATAATCAAAATCAGACTCATAATTGGCGGTTTCCCAACATCTCGAAATTTGGATTGAAATTACAAAAAATAAGTCTCTGATATTAGTTACAACCAAACAGGAAGTTTTGGGTCGCTACCCCAATACCCCAATTGAAAGTTTGAGTTTCTTGCATATTAGTAGTTTGAGTTCAAGTGGTATCTTCGGGTAGTAGTGAGATGCAAGTTAATTAGGTGAAGGTTGATGATGGAAGGATAATTCTTGTTTTATGTTAGAGGTTCTTGATTGTAATGCTACCCAACCATTTTTTGGCCTTGAAGGAGGGGGCCGCTACTATAGATTGTAATTTGAATTTTGGAAATTCGGGGGAGGCTTTTTTGTATGAATTGTTGATTTAAGAACTTCAGAATGAAGAATTTTGTGTTGTGGTAACCCGACTGATGATGTTTGCGCGGTAGTTGGAAATGAATAAGATATTCATATGCAGGAAGCAGGTATTGCTGATCAAGGCCCCTCAAGCGGGTGTGGGAAGGCTTCTTCATTTTTTTCTAAACCTCTCTTTAACAATTTAAGAGTTATTGCGGTCTTACGTGATATCAATACCAATGATTTTTCTGGTATCCAAAGAAAGACTGACATATCCTTGCTGGGATCTCTCTCTTGGTCCTCTCAGAGGCTGCCAACCGAGCAACACAACAAGGAATTTGTTGGGAGGTCCTTCATGACTAGCTGAAATCCTTTTTTTTGGTAATAACAGGGCTTGATCGAAGTCAAATCATAATCTAGTGTTCTTCTTTGGAGGACATGAAGAATTATCCTGAGTTATCATGCTAAATATGGATAATTTCTAGCAGAACATTAAAAACTTGATACGGCGATTGTAGGAAAGCTTCTTGGAAGGCACATTCCTTATGCTGCCCTAAACGATGAATTAAGCTGAAAATAGGCTCAATTTGGTTCTTTCAAACTTGTCATGTTCTCAAACAAATGTTTTATCTGTATTTTTTGAAAATATGGAAGCTAGAAATGCTTTTCTTTTGGGAGGTCCCTGGTTTGTCACGGGTAATATAATTGGGATTGATATGTGGAAGCCCAATGTTTCTCCAAATTCTCATCGTGGTTTCTCGACTGCTATCTGGATTCATTTACCTCATCTTCTTATTTATTGTTGGGATAATACCAATATCTCTCGTATAGCTGCGATGGGTGGAGAATTGATATAGATTGATGCTCAAACAAATTTATGGGGACGAAACAATTATGCTAGAATTTGTGTCCAAATTGATATTTCTAAAAGTTTTGTTGCTGGTGCCTGGATCCATGGGATTGGTGGTAAGTTTTATAAAAAAATTGAATATGAAGGTATTTCTCACCTTTGTTTTAAGTGTGGTATAGTTGGTCATAAAATAAACTTATGCACTTGGATTTCTTCTCTTGTTGGAAAAAGAAATTTTAATAGGGCTGCTGCTTATAATCCTCGGAGGACCATATGTCCCCTATTCAAGGTGAAAAGCTTCGTGCTGAAAGTGAAAAGGATTTGAATAATCAAAGGGTGCAACTTGATGGCAGGATGGGGGTGGAAGCTCCTTGTAATGATCAAAATTTGAAGGAGAATAAGGTTGCTGCTATTCATGGTATTGATCTTAGTTCAGACGAAGAGAGGCCAAGGCAACAGGCTGCTACTAAGGGTAGTGGTAACGAGCGGATATCACAAGGCTAATACCAAGGAGTCGTCCATTGAAGACCTTTTGGAACCATGGACGTTGGTTTATAGAAGATGGCGCAAGCAAGAGAAGGAAACTTTCGTTAAAGGGTAGGAGAGTCATAAACTATCCAAATCTTTTCATGCTAACGAAAATAGGAAGTCTTCTTATCTTTCTACTTCAGATGCGGATAAAAATCTATTGAAGCCACATGGAGAAAAACCCCTGTGCCTCTTCCTCTAAGAACGGGAATTACTCTGTGACTAAATTGGTTGATTTGCTTCATAAAGAGATCAAGAAACTGCAAGAAAATAAGGTTAGGAATGTTGCGGAAAGACGCTTTACGACTCAGTTGAATAAGTGTGTTTACAATCCATGACCGACCGAACATGTTGGCAGAAAAAGACAAACGAATCCTTCTAATATAATAATCGGTGCAGTCGCGTCCCCTTGTGTTGATCAATGACATCCATGCTGTTCTAGAATCCGCTGGGGTACTCATAAAAGAGCAACGGAGAATTATTTGAAGCATCTTATTCGTTTTTATAAATTGTTTTTTATTGGGCTTGTTGAAACAAGAGTTGAACACCTTAGTCATAAGGATATTGATTCCATGGTTGGTACCGAGTGGAATTTTGATTTCCAGAGGTTTAATTGTTCTTTGGCGAAAGGTATTATTTCCTTTATTATTATTTACAAGGAGGAGTAGGTCATCATTGGTAAGATGAGTCTTCCAGACAATTAAGTTTGGATTATTGTTATTGTTTATGCTAAACATGATTGTCTTATTCGTCAAAATCCTTGGAATGTTATTTCTGCTAGTAATAACATTAATCTTCCTTCTATATTTGAAGGTGATTGCATTTGCATTGCCTCCTAGGTGGATAAAAAAGGTGGTAAGTCTTTCAAATTCAATAATGGGGTTCGAGAGCTGTTGGATTTTTTGAACTTTAATGAACTTCATGACACTAATTTTAAGGGTTCTAGATACACTTGATGCAATAATAAGGTTGGAGCGCGTAAAATCTGCGTCAGGCTTGATAGAATTCTGCTTAAATTGGAGGCTCTCCCCTCTTTCTTTTGACGATGGCTTGACATTTGACTCGTTTGGTTTCAGATCATTGTCTGGCTGTGCTCGAGTTGCAATAAGAACGATTCATTCAAGACAATTTTCTCGCTTTGAGGATACTTGGCTCTCTTGGCCGACTGCTTGACATATTGTCCAAAAGGAATGAGTTAAGTTGGATTTTGGTTCTAATCATAAAATTTTGTAGAAGAAAAGCAAGCATATTTTGATGTCTATTATGCGTGGGAGTAAGCATAAATTGAAAGAATTGGACCAACTCAAAGTTTCCTTGGAGGCGGATATTCATGAACTTCAAGAAATTGATTTTTCTAGTGGGTCTCCTCCTTGAACAATTTGTGGAACTACAATCCAAGGCTCATGAGCTGAATATCACTTTGTGGATGACCTTATTCTTTTTGCGGAAGCTTTGTTGGATAAAGCCAAACTCCTTTAACTTGATGCTGGGAGATTAATGTGTTTCGACTAGGCAAAAGATTAACATATCCAAATCAGCCATTATGTTTAGTAAGGCTATCTCGGGATGGAAGGCTAGAAGAATTGCTAATTTTTTTAATTTATGTGAGGGGATGGATTATCTTGGTATTAGGCTCGCTCTATGTAAACTTTGGAATTGAGACTTTAGCAATTTTTCTTCTAAAGTTGCAGCTAAATTCAATGTGTTGGGGCATTAGACATCTTTCCATTGCCGAACGAGCTACTTTGATCAAATCTTCGTTACTTGCCATGCCAATGTATCTTCTCACTCATATGGAAGTGTAGAGTATTGTGCCTAAAGAGATTCCAAGAAAATGTTAGCAATTTTTATGGCGTAAGGATCCTTTCAAATTGATGCTACACTACATTGCTTGGGATAAGCTGTGTAAACCGATGCATCTTGGAGGCTCGGGTTCTATGTTTTTGAGATTTGGAAGGGGCGCTTAAGGGCTCAGTGAGCTTGGAATTTTTTAAATGACCATAACTCTTTTCTTCATGGGGCTATCAAGGATATCTATGGTCTGCTTTTGTGGAATGTAAAGCATAACCATAATGTTTCTCCTACTTGGAGGTTTTTACGTGATAGGGCTAAAGCCCTCAATCCTATATTATCAGATTGATCATTGCTAATGGTTGCAAGGTTAATGTGTTGGAACAAACTTGGATTTTTGAAAGCCCAAAGGCCAATATATTAAATAAAAAATTGGGTACAATTAGATTTTGTGGAAGGTCTCAAACATGGCACCTAACCCACACAAAAACCACTAAATGAAATAGTTCCAAAAAAGAGAAAATACAACAAAAAACATAAGAGATCTAAATAAAAAATTAAAAGGTGTCAAAATAAGATTATCTGGTAGCTGGAGAGCGACCTGATTTTGCCTTGCCTCTGCCTCTAGTTCTAGGGAAGGAGCCAACTAATAAATTGTTCAGATGAGTGCCATTGCCAGTAGTAACTAATGTATTATCCAATAGATTTCCTAGCTGTAGTCGTCCTCTGTTCTGTTTCGTCCTCCTAGTGTAGACTTGCCATTCCTCATCCGAAGATTGACTTACCTGATCAGCAGAATGGTCTGAAGTGTGCATGATATGTGTAGGTTGTTGAACATTAGAAGCAACTACTTGTTGTACCAGCTGATCTTCCATCGGGTCGAAAGAGCACTCTCGTGTCTCCTGACATGTAAGTGGGTCTTCTTCAATAACATTAAGTGGTATCAACACATTCAAATCTGTACCTGTAGTAAGGTGTTCTTCATGTGGAACTGCGATGTTGGAAAGAGAATCAAATTGGACCTTCTCAGCAAGGATGGTAGGTGGCTGATCTTTAGCGATATTCGACCTTATATGAGGATGCAAACGATAACAAATAATAAAAATGTGACCAAACATACTACAATGAGAGCAATAAGGAGGATGTGGTTCTATTTCAACCTTTTTGTCAATACCCGGTGTGAATAGTGCCAATCTATATCTCATTTGGAGGTTGTTGAGTGATATCTCTCTCAACTAACACACAAGCCACAAATGATCTGGTGACAGAATGAGTAGGACTATCCACCTTGAGAGGCTTACCGCAAGCAATTGCTAAAGAGTAAAGAATTTCCATGTTGAACAGATGTAATTTTAGCCCCAGAAACTTTATCCAAGCTGGAATGATAGAGAACTTCGCTTTTAAATCAAAATTGAAAGTCTACTTCAGAATTTTCATAAAACGATTGTCGATCTTGATAACTTTTCAAGAGAAAATGCGAGTGTAATCGAAATCGTGAGATAGCTGAATAAGTATATGTTGACAGTCTAGTAGACCAATGTTCAATAATTTCATAGCATCAAGTTCTTTCCTAATGATCTCCATATATATATATATATTAACATTAATTTATGCCTTATCTAAAAAAAGATTCGAAATCTCTTATCTATTCAAGTATTAACATTTTGAGTGTTTCGATCCAAGTCAATTTGATTGAGAATCCCAAGCATCATTGTGATCACAAATTATAGGAAGACGAAATGATAAAAAAATAGGTGGATCATAATTAATGTTAATGATTGCAAATTTAGTAGTGATCATTTCATATGGCTTGGTGTGGCAGGTCCAAGAGTCCTTAATGTCAACGAAGAATCTAAAATTAGATCAAAGTTATCATTGCATTATTGGTCTAATAAAGTGGAGGAGTCCAAAGTGGTAGAAGGAAAAATTTGAAAATTTGATTGTTTTTTGTGTACCCGATAACTATTTTTCTTTGGATCCGGGTGCGACTTGAAGTATTAAAAAAATTCATGTTAAAGAATTTTACAGAATGAACAATGTGATGAAATACTTTCAAACTCAACGTATGCTAATATTCACTGGATAAGAAGTTAATCCATAAATTTTCTAAGTTCTAACTAAGAAGTAAGGGCTAGTTCAATTAAAATTGAGCCACATAGGCTAGAAGGCCTTGAAAGGCAAGCTATAGTTTTATTCACTTACAAATGTCTAGGTGATTTTTCAATAGAGTTAAAATGAAGAGACCATTTTAGTATACATATAAGGGGGTCATTGATATAATATGGCTTTCTAGAGAAAAATTGGTATAATCTGCCTTTGAAGTAGTCTAAGCATGATGAGGGTAAATGAATTTAACTGTATGGTTATTAACCAAATATAAATTAAACATAAATTTCTGGGTAACCTCCAGACTAGAGTGCTCCATTAAGAATTAACTGACAATAGAATTATATAGAGGCTTAACAAGCTTGGAGATCTCCGCTTAAATGAAGATAAGCACCTTTTTGGCTTGATATTTACACGGATTCTTATATTAAGGTGATATTGGATTTTAAGAAAAAAAATAAAGTGAAATGGTTGGATGGAGAAATTAAAATTTTGAATAGTTCAACCAACAAATAACTATTGTATAGGCATGAGAAGGGAGAGTTAGAGAAGTTGCAATTTTTGAAGGTATGGAAGGGAGAGGAAGAACCTCTGTAGAGTAAGTCAAATTAGGTTAAGATAATGTTGGCCAAATTAGGGATTCAACTGAAACCTTAAGGGTAGTGAAGATGGGAGCAGGAAAATAATAATTACGGATCAAAGGGAGAGGATGCTAGCCTGTGCTGCTCATTGAATTTCTAATTGAAACTAACATTAGAAAGGAACAATAGAGGGAAGCAATGCACATCTTAAGTAGTTTGAACAAACAAACATAAAAATACTTTTGAAGGTGTTGCACAAAACTTCCAATGAAGTTAGAATAGTCAAAAGATCAAAGACATTTTTTTTTGAAAATTAAGATTTGTCTAAGCACATCAGATAAAAAAAAATTGATCATGTAAGCGCAAGGAGTGAAAGCACCGATTACGTATTTTTGAGGGTGTTAGGAAACAACTTGAGTCAAGATGAGGCTATGGGCCTCATGAGTGTGAGCGCCGAATGATTGAGAATAGCGGACATGAAATGCTCATGCATGCNACTTCCAATGAAGTTAGAATAGTCAAAAGATCAAAGACATCTTTATTTGAAAATTAAGATTTGTCTAAGCACCTCAGATAAAAAGAAAAATTGATCATGTAAGCGCAAGGAGTGAAAGCACGGATTACATATTGCCGAGGGTGTTAGGAAACAACTTGAATAAAGATGAGGCTATGCGCCTCATGAGTGCGAGCGCTGAGAGGTTGAGAATAGTGGACACGAAATGCTCATGCATGCTGCCATGGAGTAGGAACAAGTGTTATGCTAGTTTGGGAGTGTTCGAGGATTGACACTGTGATATATAACATTCTAAGATTTAGGTTTTTTAAATGCAAGTCTAGAATGAGATGTAAGGAAAGCACACATGAATTAACATGCAGGGCCTACCAACTCGTAGGTCAAATTTTGTAATCGATAATAAGGAATTTTTGTTGTAAAGTTTCAAAATAAATATTATATTGAAGTGTCTCCATATACTATTATAATCCATGAACCAGTTCGTGCTTCAACTGCATTGTCAACATCATTCCCTGTTGAATCCAGGCACCCAACCCCCTTCTGTACAATACTCAACCCATCGCACTTAATCAAGCCAAAATGCTCTGGTTCTCACAAATTTTTTCTTCTCGCATGATCATCACGTTCACACGGCCACCCCTAGTCACTTAATAGGACCACATCGGGTTGGGGCATCGCATGATCTTCTTTCCATTTATTCGATTTTCCTTTTCTTGTTTCTCTTATTGTGACAGCGTGAACTTTCACCCATCAAGGTATTGCCCACTTTGCCTGCTTTGGCCAAAAACCTTATGGTTTTGCCCTATTAGTGTAATTTTGTAGAAGGTCACCCATCCTAGGAATTATCCATGATGTGCATACTTAACTTTGTAGTTTCTATTGAAATTCCACTTTTACACCAAAATACGTCTCAATGTTTAAGAGTTCAGCTTCATTCTACTTGTGAGGTTTCACAATTTCCCCCACTTAAGTAGCCGACCTTCTCATATCCTAAAATCATCCACCAAGCAGATGAGATTCAAGAGGTGGCTTCTACAGATTCAAGAGGTGGCTCCTATCATGCAGCACTTTCTCTCATCTTGGGTTTAATAGGCGGTTCTCATGTCGGAACACTTTGTTTAATATGACACTTAGTTCCTATCTTTTGGCTTATGTAATGCTTTGATACCATTTCTGACAACCCAAACTCTCACCCATCAAGTTATTGCCACCTTTAGTCTAATATCCTCATAATTTTGCTCTGTTGGTATAACTTTCGAGGAGGTCACCCATTCTAGGGTGCTCCATGATGAGCACACTTAACTTTGAAGTTTCTAATGGAGTTCTACCGATATACCAAAAGGCGCCTCGAAATTTTAGAGTTCGGCTTTAACCTTCTCAAAGGGTTTCACAATCTCCCCCACTTAAGCATTTGAGCCGCAAAGCCCTTTAATCAGTGCATCACCTTCTCCATCTACTGAGAGCCAACAACTACAATAAACTTTCTTTTTTTCCCTTTATTAACCTTTTTATTTGTTGCCATTTGCATCCCCTTGACATCTAAACTCATATATTCATAGGGCTAGTTATTGTAATGAGAGGATTTGATTATATACTTTTCTGTTTAGGTTAGGAACATGTTATTGTGACTCTTGTTAAAATCGTGTTCTCTTAGTATTTTGGTAAAATAAATATAGTGAAAATTTTAAACCTAATTATCATATTCGGTTGTTGAAAGATGTATTCTACAATCATAATAATTAGATTGGTTGGATTTGGAGTAGCCTATGTTGATTTATTCTACTTTCTGACCTAGTAATAATTTGAATATATTAAGCCTTAAAAATTGTAAGAAATTCGTTGGTAAACTAAGTCAACATAGGCCTACGAATTGGAGCGGAATGTGACAAAGATAAGCAGAAGGGCATGCAATGTTGTGGTCCTATAAAGTTACTGGGATTGGCTACATGTGTGCTATGATCATGTAAGGAGAGAATTTTTCACGAGAATAGTAGTGTTTCAACTTGTCTGTGTGCGCTTGGGTGAGTTTTGTGCAAATGGCAGGTAGGGTTGACGAGGGATCGGCGTTGACAGTTCAGTTTAGGGCTGAACTGGTTCATGGGTTATAACATATGCAAATAGGATTTTGACAACAATGGAGAAAATTAGATCTAACAGACTAAATTAAATCTCAATTGTACATACGAACATAAAATTTTAAAATATGTAAATGAAAAGAATATGTATAGAAGTCACCGAAGAAGAAGCGTAACCTTAGCTCAATACTTATTCTCTGTTCAAAGGATTCACATCCAATAATATATGGCTGGAATTTTATTGAACCATTGAATGCCACTTAAAATGCTAGAAAATTTTTATTTTATAATCAGAACTAGACCTACAGATTTTATTCTCGTATAATCCTAGGATTTGCACTAGAAGGAAAAAGCACGTTTCAAAGCCAAAGCCCCCTTCTTTTTTCCAAACTGAAAGTTTTTATTCCCCTATATGCAAGTCAGCACATGAAAAACAATGTTAACCTTCCCAACGTTGTTTTTTGGCGAAAAATAAACAATAAAATTTTTTTAGAAATATAACGGATCAATGAGCTAATTAAAACTACGAAAAACAAAAAGCTGAATCAAGAAACAGGTGGTTGGGCCAACACCAATAACTAATCAGTCCGATATAGACTTTAAAGAACTACCAATTTTACTAGAGATTAGCACAAAAGGCATATTACAAAAAAAAATAAAAATAAAAATAAAAACTATGAAAATATTTTTAGGGGGCATTTTAGTCGTCGGATCTTTAAAAGTGCCAATTTAGTCCCCAAAAAATTTTAATATAGGCTGAAATAGTCCCCACAAAAGACTATTTTAGCCCCAATTTAAAAAGCTCGGGAACTAATTTGCCACTTTTGTAGACCATGGTACTAAATTGAGTATGTAAATAGTCTAAAGACTATTTTAACACTTTATTTATAACTAAAGCAACTCAAAATTTAAAATAACCATGGGCCTGGCTCGAGGTTTATATATCCTGTTTCCAACATGCAAATCAGGAAGCCTCCCTCACATTCATTTATAATGGGTGGATTGACAATACTTAAGTATTATATTGCCCATACTAGAAATTGCATACAAGTATCTTTTTTTTCCATTTTCTTAGCTATAATCAATTAGTGTATGTCGCATGAAGGAAATTTTAATATAATTTTTTTTAAAGATATAATATTTATAGTTTCTTTTAATTTCTGAATTATTATTATTTGAAAGCCAATTTATGACTTAGGCTTCCAAATTCACTGTTTATTTTTAGAGATCAATGAAGACGATCCTTGACTTAAATAGTCAGCCACTTTTTGAATTAGCAAAGATTTTAATGGTCTATTATTCATTTTAATGAATATGCTAGAATGTTGGATGACGTCTTTTTTTGTGTTTGTGTTTGTGTTTGTGTAAATGCCTGTGATGCGGGTGTCTGTTCTCTGTCAGACGTGACGCGAGCGTTTGTTTGACGCTAGACCGTGCTAGGCGCGGTTCAGATGATTCGAGGGTCAACCGACCTTCTAGTTTACTTGGGGTTGCCGCCCATCATATCGAGGCCACTCCTTAGCTACCCTAGGTTTATAAGTATATTTGTTTTTGTGTTTAGGATAATTTTTTATTGTGTTTCTATCAGGGAAGCTGTCAGAGTCTCTTGTTTTCTCTTATAGGGTTGTACCCAAGTGCGAGTGATGCTCCTACTATTTCTTGTTTCGAGGTGGTGATTCGCTCCCAAGGGTCAAATGCTTCTCCGACGGTATCTTGTTACCGAGAGGGTATTTATCTTTGACTTTTCCACAACCCTCCCTTCGCTGTCGCCACTACCTTTCCTCATTGCAGGTATCGCCAGACAACATTTCAACTGTCTTCTTGCAATTCCAGCCGCAAGTCACCTACCTTAACACCTATTGTTGCGGTTCCAACATTTGGACTGCACATCTTTTTTCCACCCCATTGCCAATGGTCCTTCTTCCCCATCCTGCAATCCCCTTAGTCGACCACCCTTAGCTTCCTCACCTGTCACCTCCCAACCATACCTTACCCTTGCTGAATTCCCACAACTATAGCTAGCCACTTTTTGAGATCAATGAAGACGATCCTCGACTTAAATAGTCAGCCACTTTTTGAATTAGCAAAGATTTTAATGGTCTATTATTCATTTTAATGAATATGCTAGAATGTTGGATGACGTCTTTTTTGTGTTTGTGTTTGTGTTTGTGTTTGCGTAAATGCCTGTGATGCGGGTGTCTGTTCTCTGTCAGACGTGACGCGAGCGTTTGTTTGACGCTAGACCGTGCTAGGCGCGGTTCAGATGATTCGAGGGTCAACCGACCTTCTAGTTTACTTGGGGTTGCCGCCCATCCTATCGAGGCCACTCCTTAGCTACCCTAGGTTTAGAAGTATATTTGTTTTTGTGTTTAGGATAATTTTTTATTGTGTTTCTATCAGGGAAGCTGTCAGAGTCTCTTGTTTTCTCTTATAGGGTTGTACCCAAGTGCGAGTGATGCTCCTACTATTTCTTGTTTCGAGGTGGTGATTCGCTCCCAAGGGTCAAATGCTTCTCCGACGGTATCTTGTTACCGAGAGGGTATTTATCTTTGACTTTTCCACAACCCTCCCTTCGCTGTCGCCACTACCTTTCCTCATTGCAGGTATCGCCAGACAACATTTCAACTGTCTTCTTGCAATTCCAGCCGCAAGTCACCTACCTTAACACCTATTGTTGCGGTTCCAACATTTGGACTGCACATCTTTTTTCCACCCCATTGCCAATGGTCCTTCTTCCCCATCCTGCAATCCCCTTAGTCGACCACCCTTAGCTTCCTCACCTGTCACCTCCCAACCATACCTTACCCTTGCTGAATTCCCACAACTATAGCTAGCCACTTTTTGAGATCAATGAAGACGATCCTCGACTTAAATAGTCAGCCACTTTTTGAATTAGCAAAGATTTTAATGGTCTATTATTCATTTTAATGAATATGCTAGAATGTTGGATGACGTCTTTTTTGTGTTTGTGTTTGTGTTTGTGTTTGCGTAAATGCCTGTGATGCGGGTGTCTGTTCTCTGTCAGACGTGACGCGAGCGTTTGTTTGACGCTAGACCGTGCTAGGCGCGGTTCAGATGATTCGAGGGTCAACCGACCTTCTAGTTTACTTGGGGTTGCCGCCCATCCTATCGAGGCCACTCCTTAGCTACCCTAGGTTTAGAAGTATATTTGTTTTTGTGTTTAGGATAATTTTTTATTGTGTTTCTATCAGGGAAGCTGTCAGAGTCTCTTGTTTTCTCTTATAGGGTTGTACCCAAGTGCGAGTGATGCTCCTACTATTTCTTGTTTCGAGGTGGTGATTCGCTCCCAAGGGTCGAATGCTTCTTCGGCGGTATCTTGTTACCGAGAGGTTATTTATCTTTGACTTTTCCACAACCCTCCCTTCGCTGTCGCCACTAACTTTCCTCATTGCAGGTATCGCCAGACAACATTTCAGCTGTCTTCTTGCAATTCCAGCCGCAAGTCACCTACCTTAACACCTATTGTTGCGGTTCCAACATTTCGACTGCACATCTCTTTTCCACCCCATTGCCAATGGTCCTTCTTCCCCATCCTGCAATCCCCTTAGTCGACCACGCTTAGCTTCCTCACCTGTCACCTCCCAACCATACCTTACCCTTGTTGAATTCCCACAACTATAGCTAGCCACCTCTTCTGTCACAACCGCACCCTACCACAACCATGTTCCAACCTACCTAAAACATCCACCTTCTCCCATCGTCCCTTCCGGCAATCACACCACCGCAACCCCTTTTCCAACCTACTGCCCTTCTGCAGCAGCCAACCATTGCACTTCCATCTTGCTTAACTGTTTTCCTTAATCTGCTGCTTACAACCCTAGTTGAGTGAGTGCTGTGTCTGTTATTTCCCTTTTCAATATGTTGATTGTAACCACATATTAGCTTCATCAGTAATAATATTGTTTGCCTATTGTTGTTTGGGTTAAGTCTAACATCATTTAGTATCAGAGCTAGTTTAACTCTAGTCATTCCTAGAGTTTCCAGCATCCACCAATACTCAACTTTATCTCCATGCAAAATTCCTTCCCTTAACTGATTCAAACCAACAACTCAAAAACTTTCTTCCCCACCCTACATCATCCCTAACCATGCCACCGTCGAGATAATTTTTGGAGATATGATCACGAGGAAATGCCATAATGCTTTTTATGAGAAATCCGCAAAGAGGTGTGCATGAACTTTCTATTGGAAGTTCTTCAACTATAATAGAGGTCTGCCACCTTCAAGGAGAGATAATTCGAATGGGTCACCCGTAGCCACGAGAGTGACTTGCTAGATCAGAGGAATGGATTGAGCCTCTTCCACCATGTAGGTTCTAGGGATGAAGAACCTCAATCCCAAAGATTTGATCTGAAATATTAGCGAAACCTGTATTTAAAATTAAGGTGGATTTGCCATATTTTGACGACCACTTGGATCCGGACGAGTTTGTTGAGTGGCTCCAGACTGAGAAACTTTTCTCTGAGTATCAGGATGTCTCACTTAGGGCTGTAAACGAGCCGAGCTTGAGCGAGCTCAGGCTTGGCTCGTGTTCGGCTCGTTTGAAATAGCTCGTGTTCGAAATCGGCTCGTGAACAGTGTGTTCGTGTTCGACTCGATTTAAATATTCATATTCGTGTTTGGCTCGTGTTCGACTCGAAATTGACTCTTTAAACTAAAATTGAGAAAAATAGATATAAAANGCTTTCACCTTTGACTTACAACTCTAACTGTGTGAGTGTTGTGTTTGTTGCTGTTTTTTTCTTTTCAATTTGTCAATTATAACCGCCTATTGGCTTCATCAAGAATAATATTTGTTTGTCTATTATTATTTGGTTTTACTTCGTTATCAATTTGCTTTTCAGTAAAACAATGCTCAAGAAAGTATGATCCTACAAGCTATGAAAAACCAGGAATGAATGTTTTAATGTTTTTTCCTCCTTGTGCTTTACTTGAATTCTTGAAACTTTTCTACTATTTTCTAAAGAAAGGATGGTTGATTTTATTTAGTGATATATAACTACTTTTCTTTTCAGGTTTGAGCCATCTATCTGAAGTTTGTAAGTTTTAATGATAAATGCTAGTTTCAATTGTATGATATTTGTACTCTGTAGGGCATCTATGTGGCGTCTGTTACCAAATCTGGATGTTTAACTGTGNAGCCGAACACGAGCTGCTTAACGAGCCGAACACGAGCTGTTCACGAACAACGAGCCAAATTGACAGCCTTAGTCTCACTGTACAAAAGAGTAAATCTAGCCACCAGGAAGTTAAAGAAGGGTATATTGTTTTGGTGGAAAAATTTGAAGCACCCACGTTAGCGAGAAGGAAAGAGTAAAATTACTACTTGGTCTAAAGATGAAAAGAAACATGCAGTGCCAGTACCTACCAGTTCATTAAAAACAAAACATTCTTGAGGAAACATCATTGGGTGACCGCCATATCTTACAGACAGAGTTCAACCCTGGGATCAAGCATCAAGAGTACATCCAGCCGAACATCCAAGCCCATCCCTCCTGAGGAGACACTAGTTTAGAGTGAAGAATAGGTGGAACCAATTAATATTCCCAAATTCGCCCTTGCTAAGAAGTGTTTCAAGTGTTACGAATTTGGGTATATTAAATCATATTTTCCAAATAAGAAAATGATCCCTTTCATTGATTATGGAGTAATTGGAGTAATAAACAGTGATTCATGAGAAGATAAAAATTTCTTAGAGGATTCTCAACTTCCAACAGACAAGGAAGAAATTAGTAAAGAGACTCTAGCTGAATTAACCTTGGTTGTTTAGAAGGTAGTGAGTCTGAGATAATGGGCATTTATGCAGAGTATGCGATTGTGGTGCCTCGAATTATCTTTTTGTAGGCATCGAGAGGATCATTAATAGAACTTACACTGGATGTCTAAAAGAGCCATGAGTTTAACGAGCCGATACCAGACACATGACAATATCTGATAAGAGAATTTTATAATTTTCAAATATATAACCTATCTCCTAAGTTGCCCTTACTAAGGGAGGTCCAATATGTTAGAGATGAGACTCTTGCGTGCTTTTTTTGGAAGACTATATGGAGTCATTTGGGTATTAAAATTAATTTAACTTTGTACACACCGACATATGATCAAACATGATGAATGAATCATAGTTTTGGAAATTATCATAGGAGCTTGGTGGGAAAAAAAATCAGCAATGGGATTCAATTCCTATCAGAGAAGATGTCTCTCTTGAGTGGTTACTATTGAGAGTTGCCCAACTCGTCATAGATTTTGCCCTAGAGTTGAATTCACCTTTCATACTTGTTAATCAGATATACTCAGACGAGTACAGAGAGTGGAAGAAGCCAATCATATATTCAATGGCTCGAAGTTTGGTTCGTGAGGATACCCATCCGCGTGTAATTCTACTTTTGGTTGTATCAAAAGAGGACGGATACCTATTCTATCAGGATGTGCTTTGAAATGACATTGCTCATAGAATTGAATTGCCGGGGGATTACAATATTTTTGTTATCTTCAACCTGTCTGATTTGACTCCATACTACGATGAAACATAAACTTAGATGGATGAGGTCGAAACTTCAACAATCTCGGGAGATTGATGTGGGCGTCCCTGCGAGTTGTGACACTGGCGTTTGGTTGATAAGAGACTGTGTAAGGCGCGGTCAGGACCGTTGGGTTTGGACGATTCAATGGTCAACTGACCTTTCGGTTTACTTGTGGTTGTCGCCCACCCTATGGGGGCACTTCTTACTTACCCTAGGTCTATAACTATTTTGTTTTTGTGTTCTATGTCAGTTTTTGATTGTGTTTCTTAGGACAGTCGTTGTCATTCCCTATTTTTTTTTTCTAGTGCTGTACCCAAGAGCGAGTTGTGCTCTGACTGTAACTCTTTTCGAGATGGTGATCCGCTCCAAAAAATTGAGTGGTGCTTTGACTGTATCTCGTTCTCGAGCGCGTATTTTTCTTCGACTACTCCTTCCTATTCAACTCTCCCTACGTCGCCGTCGCCACCTTTTCTTGTTGCAGGAACCACCGAACAACACTCCTGCTGTCTTCCTGTAATTCTAGCCACAAGACGCCCGCCTTACATTTGCTGCCGCGTTTCTGACATTCCGGCCGTGCATCTCCACCTTTCCATCCCCAGTGGTCGTTCTTCCCCCTCATCAATCCCCTTAGCCGACCACTCTTCCCTCCCTCAGCCAACACCTCCCAGCTGCACTTAACCTGCAACCAACCACCTCTTCCCCTCTTTCTCATGACGGCCACACCCTACCATAACCACCTTCAATCCTTCCTACAACAACCACCTTCTCCCATTGTCCCTGCCTACTTCCATCCAACCGCAGCCCCTCCTCCAACCTAGTGCCCTCCAACAGCAGCCAGTTATTGCCCTTCCATCTCGCATTACCGCTCGCTTTCACCATTGGCTTACAACTCTAATTGTGTGAGTGTTGTGTTTGTTGCTGTTTTTTCCTTTTTCAATTTGTCAATTGTAACCGCTTATTGGTTTCATCAAGAATAATATTTGTTTGTCTATTATTATTTGGTTTAACTTTGTTATCAATCTGCTTTTCAGTAAAACAATGCTCAAGAAAGTATGATCCTACAAGCTATGAAAAGCCAGGAATGACTGTTTTAATGTTTTTTCCTCCTTGTGCTTTCCTTGAATTCTTGACGCTTTTCTACTATTTTCTAAAGAAAGGATGGTTGATTTTTTAGTGATATATAACTACTTTTCTTTTCAAGTTTGAGCCATCTAACTGAAGTTTGTTAGTTTTAATGGTAAATGCTAGTTTCAATAGTATGATATTTGTACTCTGTAGGGCATCTATGTGGCGTCCGTTACCAAATCTGGATGTTTAACTGTGTTGGACTTTGAAAGCTTGTATTGCACAGTTTATGGCCCATATTCACGTAAGTTTATTGAAAGTTTATTTGGCAATGCCATTGTGATTCGTACACAAGTGAATATTTGCTCTATTATTCTGCAAATATTTGTGCTTTAACCTGATTCATTTGCTCATTTTAGAATTCTCAAGGTGGTTCATTTGGTGAAATTGGTGTTGAAAGAACATTCTTTCTGTGCAAATAAGATATTCTGAGATGTTTTATTTTGTGTGTTGATCGTTTCGTCCAATGAGACATCAAGACTTAAGTTTCATAAATCAAAAGACCATTAAGTAGGCAAAATATTGCTTTCTTCAAGTGAAAACCAATAAATATACAAGTTAGCACTCAATTAATTATAGAGATAAAAAAATTTGAAAAAAATTCTATTATTAGAATCATATAAAATTAATGAACATTTGCAATTTATTTCAACAAGTTAAATTTTGTTGTGTAAAATTTGAACAAAATCAAGAATGCTAACTGTAATTTTTACTAGGGGAAAAATATTCCTCTTCAATTTTCTAAGATTCGGTTACAAGATAAATAATAGGGGAAGACCATCACATTTGAAAAGTCGCAAAATACTTATGCTAGAGAAAAAAAGAAAATTACCAATAATAGCTAATTCTACAACAACAACGACAACAATAATAATAAACGTTTATCACAGTAAGTGGGATTAGCTACATGAATCCTTTTTCTCTATTGTGTTCTATTGAGTGTCATATTTTCATTTAATTCTAATAGATTAAGATCATTTTTTATACAATATGCCCTAGTCTTTTTAGCTCTACCTCTGCCTTTGTTATCATAAGTTGAATTTAGAACATTTACTCTCCTAACGGGATCATCAGATGGTCGACGTTTAATGTAAAACCATCTAAGACAACTCTCTCTAGTTTTGTATGGAAATGGAGCGACACCAACCCTTTCAGTAATAGATTTGTTTCATATTTTGCCTCTAATTGTTAAGCCACTCATCCACCTTAGCATTCTCATCTCAACAACACTTAAATTTATTTTACGCTTCTCTTTTAAGGTCCTACATTATGCTCCATAAAGCATTGCAAGTCTCACCAATAATAGCTAATTCTAAAAATAAAAAAAAATAATAAAGATACAAGATACGGAAAGGGAAAAACCTAAAATTCCGACACCCCCCCAAGTTGGAGCATAAATATTTATCATGCCCAACTTGTTTTCAAGATACTCAAAACTAGGCCTGAAAAGTCATTTGGTGAAGATATCTGGTATTTGTTGTGGTGTAGGAATGATAGGCGTGCAAATAGCTTCACAATCAATCTTCTCTTTTATGAAGTGTTTATCAATCTCCACATGTTTTGTGCAATCATGTTGTACTAGATTTTCTGCAATGCTTATAGCAATTTTATTGTCACAGTACAACTTCATTGGCATGTATAACGGAATCCAAAGCTCTTGAATAATTCTCTTCAGCCATAACATCTCTCATACTTCATAAGTCATAGCTCGATATTCTGACTCGATAATACTCCTTGCCACCACATTCTATTTATTACCTCGCCATGTAACCAGATTTTCTCAGTTATAAATACAATATCTGGACATCCACTTGTCAACAACTGTGTTCGCTCAATCTGCTTCAATATATGCCTCTATATTCGATTGTTTGGTCTCCTGAAAGAGTAAGCCATTACATGGTGTACTTTTTAAGATTGAGAATCTTGTTATGTGCTTCAAGATGTTTCTCAGAGGGACAATGCTTAAATTGACCTACTAAACTTACAACAAAAATGATTTCTGGTTATGTATGTGGTAAGTTTATCAACTTTCCCACTAACTTTTGATATCGAGTTTATTCACTGGGTCACCTTCCTACTCATCTCCCAGCTTGTGATTGGAATCAATTGAAGTGTCTGTAGGCTTACAACCACTTATTTTGGTTTTGTTTAGGAGATCAAGAACATACTTCTTTTGGGACATAACAATCTCTTTCTTCGATCTAGCAATCTCCATGCCAAGGAAATGCTTTAGAGATCCTAAATCATTGGTCTCAAATACTTGTGATGGAAGTCTTCAACTAGTTCATTTCATTCATGTAATCTCCTGGAAAATTATATCGTCCACATACACGATTAGTATGACTATCTTTCTATCCTTTGAATGTCTAAAGAACATTGTATGATTTTCTTACCCTTTAATATACCCTTGATCTTTAATAAATAGTGTAAACTCCTCAAACCACGCTCTTAGTGACTGTTTCAACCAGTACAATGATTTTTTTAGTTTGCACATTTTTATACCAAACTTCTCACTATATCTTGGTGGCGCATCCATGTTCATTTCTTCCTCTAAGTTTCGATTGAGAAATGCATTTTTTATCTTTAGCTATTTTAGGGGGCAGTCAAGATCAGACGCAAGTGACAGAAGAACTCTTATAGAGTTTAATTTTGTGATTGGGGCGAATCCCTTGCCAACTAGTCGAACCTTGTACCATTCTAAAAAGTCATCATAATTATATTTGACCATAAGTTTGAGCAAATCCCTTGCCTCTCGGTGATCAACCAATTCCTATATGCCATTTTTTCTAGAGCTTTCATTTACTTGAAGTCAACTCTTTCCACTTAAGAATTTCCAGAGCATTCTTCACAATATTTAGGAATCTCTATATAAGACAAGTGTTTGGTGAAAGCTCAATAAATAGATGAGAGATTTTTATATGTCATATAATGAGACAATGGATGTTGGGTGCATGACCTCACCCCCTTACAAGCAGCAATAAGATGACTAAAATCATTAGATTTAGGATTAGGGCTAGAAGTTTTAGAGCTCGAAGATGAAGTGTGATCATGGGGTAAAGACTCAATGAAGATATTACGCGGAGTCATGGATTTTGGGCAATGCAATGGGGTATGTAGACTCTTTCTTTTGAGTTGTCATTTGTCGTGAGTAAACAATGTCAAATGATACCAATGCAGTAGTTCATTTTACTATTTTCTCTTTGTTAGTTATAAGATTATTAACATTATGAGCTGACATTGTAGGAAGATCTGAATCGTTTTCATTATTAAAAAAACTCAACACAAATTCTCCTGATTTGATATAGCTTGGATTTTTAGGTGAAACAATCAAGGTTGTGGTGATACTATTTTGTGAGTCTTTGATTTGAAAAACTTCTGAAAAAAGTAGTCAAATCTTTATTTGTCCTTTTTCTCCTTTGAGGTGCGGTGAGAAAAATGTTGTAATTCAAAAAGTGTGATATTCATGGAAAGAAATATTTTTTTAGAAATATGATAAAAATATTTATATCTCATTTGCATGGGAGCTTAGTCAACAGACACACATTTTATGGCGTGGGATTCAAGTTTTCTTTGATTTTGATTATGAATATGAACAAACACAAGACACTCAAATATCTTTAAAGGTAAAAAAGTTGAAAGTTGATTTGTTGGGTAATTTTTATGAAAAATATCAGAAGATATTTCAAAATTCAATACTTTATTGGGTGTTCTATTAATGAATAATGCAACAGTAAGACACCTAATTTGTAAATAGCAATACCCGACTTGCTTCCAATAAGTTTTAGTTTTTTCCAAAGCCACACTGTTTTATTGTGGGGTCTTGACATAAGAGCTTTAATGAACTATTTCTTTTTCGAAAAAATTGATTTTTGAAATTCTCTTGACCATTATCACTTCAAAATATTTAAATAATTTTTTATTGTGTTTGTACCATACTGTAAAAGCTTTTGAAAATTGTTTCCAATTCTGATTTTTCATTCATTAAATACACTAAATTTTACCTTGTGTGATTATTAGTAAAGGTAACAAACTATTCTTTTCCCAGAGTGTAAGATATTTAAAAGGACCTTGATATCACTATGAATCGGTGTAAGAAGGCTAGTTGGTTTGTTAATTTTGGTGGAAAAGACACGATAATGTTTTGACAAACTGATATGCTTCACTTCGGAAAGAAATACATTTTTATTATGAAATAAACTGGAAAGCAATAACTTTAAATACTTATAACTTGGATGACCTGGGTTATAGTGTCATAACATGATATCATTGTCTTTGGAAACAAAACCAAAATTTAAACAAATACTTTGACATTTTCTGTTCACATCAAGTTCATCGTCAAAATAATAAAGTCCATCTTTTTCCTTAGCATAGACAATCATCTTCCCAGTGGTCAATTACTGAAACTCACAACAAGATGATTAGAATTTAATTTGGCATTGATAATCAGAAGTAATTTTACTAATGGATAATAGATTATAAGACAAATTGGGAACGTCTGACACATCACGAAGGTTACCAATAAAGCGAGTGGCCTTCATATCCCAACAATTATCGAAGGGAACCATCGACAATTTTGGCATTTTTATTGCCTGCACAAGTTATATAAAATGAGAATAATTTGGATCAACCAATAATATGATCAGTTGCGTCGGGAGTAATTATTCAAGAATGAACAAAATTAGGATTAACATCTAACAATTCAGTGACTTGATATGTCTGGTTTTTACATTTGGATTTGGGTTTTCCATTTGCTGGTTTACCTTGAAGCTTATAACTTGTCTTTTTTGTATGCCATGAACTTTGCAACACTCGCCCCACCATGGGTGGGGCAAATCAGCCTTTGATGTACTGGAATCAATAGAAACGGTAGACTTTCTTTGGGTGCCAATCATTGCCGAGTTGTACATCATGAAAAAAAGTGATAGACGATCTTGAGATTGGCACAGTGAGAATAAGTNCAATAGAAACGGTAGACTTTCTTTGGGTGCCAATCATTGCCGAGTTGTACATCATGAGAAAAAGTGATAGTACTGGCTACGATCTTGAGATCGACACAGTGAGAATTAGGCTGCTTTGATTAGCCTAATGCGAAAGAGTGCCCACGAACAACTGCTCTGATTGCGAGTTCTAACGTGATGAATAACAAATAGGAGTGCACGAGCAACATGTGCTTTTGAAAGATTGACCCAAATTCAGTCCTCATAGAGAATTATGGGTAATTTTGGTCAATATTTTGATCGTATTTTCAAGCTTGTGAAAACATCAATTTGAAGTTTTGACGGCTAAAGATTGATGAGGCTGCAACGGAACGAATCCGATCAGAACCCTCGACTAAACTGATCCAGACTAGTAAATACGGGGGAAGGTTGCGATGGGGATCCTTGTTTTTTTTCTTCTTCAATTATTTTAGGTCTTCGACCAAAAATGTGCCTCATAGGTTAACTGTAGTCTCGATTTCGGTCCTTCTTTGTACTTGAGAGCTGCAGGTGATTTTAGTCCTCGAAATACGTCGACAATGTCGTGTGCCGTCAGGTTTCTGAACACCATGATCCTGCTATTGCCTTCCTAGCAGGCTCTAATCGCGACTGTACCGTGAGGGACGATCGTCGCGATTAGTCGTTCACTGCCCAACGGGCTCTAATTGCAACTATATTGCTAGGGATGAACACTGCAATCAACATTGTCTCCACCAATGAACTCTAACCACGACTGTATGGAGAGGGATAAAGCATGAGCGACGCAACAACTGACTTTTTGAACGGATTAGGCTGACATTTGAGGGAGAACCAGGCTCTGTGACCATTTAATTTTTTAGAGGGGAAAACAATTATTCCTCTTCATTTTTCTAAGACTCGAATACAGAATAAACAACACGGGATGGCCACCATATTAGGAAATCAACAAAATCCTCGTGCTAGAAAAAAAAGAAATAGAATTTATTAATAATAGCAAATTCTAAAAATAGAAAATAACAAAGATATAAGATACCAAAAGAGAAACAACCTAAAATTCCGACATTAACAAGCATAACAAGATATTTTAAAAGAATTATTTCAAGGAAATAATTCATCGAGTTAATAGAAAAATAGGCTTTATGCTGGTGCAAGGACTCACAAAATTAAGCCGTTATACATGTAGTTACACAAAATAATTACATATGCAAATTGCAAAACTTGCCTGACATTCGAATAAGAAATTTTGTTAATTAGATTTAGCCTGTTGTATTTCTTTAATTCTTAATTTTTGAACTTCTCTTCAGAAAGTCAGTTGATATGGTTGACATATGATTCACCCATTTTAATTTCAGATTATTTTAACTTTAATTTAATCAAAGGATATTCAAACCTATTGCGCCTACAACAGTAAAGTGAAAGTCTCGACATAGTGATATTTATGACAATACTATGAATAGGCGGCACTACAACCAGCCCCGTAAGCTGTGGATTTAACGAGAACCATTGAAAGGCAATATGCTTGTAAATACAGTAACTCATAGAACGAACCAAATAATCTTATAGTTTTGCATTATTTTGCCTTATTTGGAAAATTGTCTCTGAGAAATTGTTCTTATGATATTCATTGAGCCAATCTTGACATAAATTTTATTCTTATTGCAAGGCAATCTATGAATCATCACAAGCCCTTCTTTTATGCCAATTAATAAGGTAACTTTGAAATGCACCATCAATGGTAGACACAATCTTATCGTCCATTATAGCTTTTTAAATATGCTGTATAGAATTTTTTGGCAAAGAGGGGACACATTCATAAGGAGTTTGAAAGAGAAAAGACTTCAAAGAATTGATTTTGTCTATGAAATAGAGTTAAATGGGACTTGTTGAAAATTGATCGATGTTAGAATTCCTTGGATTTTTAACCTTGAGTCATCAGTTCCAATATGTTGCAAAATTTTAAACGATAATATTTTTTTTGCATTTTATTTTTGAAGACTCCTGAAGAAAGTCTTTTCGAATTTAAACACAATATTTTATGCCAAGTTAAAGCTCCATATACTTATTTAAATGTTACAAAAAATTATATTTCTCATATATAATAGTTAAATTTTTGTGAATATTCTCATGTAATTTAGGCAAACCATGCAAATGCATATACGAGAAGTGATGAAAGCTTGGAGACTAATATATTGCCTAAAGGGATACTACTAAAAAAATGTGATCCTAAAGAATTTGAAAATTTGAAACCACCCAATTGGGATGTGCTATATTGGTGAACAGCCTACTTAATGATAACAAACCCACATAATGTAGCTTAAATATTAATGTTGATGAATTATGGGCTTTTAGAATTTATTAGAAAGATGGCATTTTAAAATTTGAAATTTTTTTAAAGCATTTGTTTTTAACTATATGCTTAAAATATTAATGAAACTTAAATCTTCTCTAAATAGTCTTTTCATGAATTTAGAAATCACTAAATCAAGAATCTAAAGGCAATGAACATAGGCACAATTGCTTTAGCACGAGAGTAGTTTTAATGGTCCTCCATATCAAAAACTATGTGTGAAGCCTTATGTAATATTTCTTGATTAGCTATATTATAGTTGGCCTATAAAATATTAGAGTAATAAAATAATCTATAGAAAAATAATATTTAACGACATGACTTCTAATACCTTAATAGTACTTTAAACACAATGAAATTACCTTTTATAGTTGTTTGAATTGATCATGATGTTGATTCCCATATTCACTACTGGCATTGCTTTTCATATTGTACCAAGCCCTATCCATGAATACTTGGTTGCAAAATTTCACCAAAATAATTGAGCATGCCCAATTAGTTTATGTAAAGCACATTCAATTGGAAATCAGACAGTTTATTTTTCAATAAAATCTTCTAGATCATCGATCAATATAAAAACTTTGTAGGATCACATGTCCATGTAATTTTGAAGCTCGCAATGGTTACTACCTGTTTGTCCAAACTTTCCTATTGTCTCTATATAATCTTTAATTGTTCTTAAATGTTATTGATGGGGTTTTTTTATCCCTTTCTTGTCTATTTTGTCTCCTCACTCTGAAAGGACTATATCTAATTATAAAGTTTCAGAATTCACAAATCTTTTTCCAATACACATCTTTGCTATAAATTTTTATGAGAAAGTCTGAAAGCATGCTCCGTATTCCATTTGCAAATCGAATCTTGTTGTTAAATCATGTATTTTATGTATCTCATGTGGATTTTTTAATTGGCTCTTCCTTTGCTATATATGCATAGAAGCTAGTTTTTTTTTTTAATTTTTCTTATGCTATCAATATGTTTCAGTGTAAGAATGCATTGTTGTTTTGTAAATATCCCTTTCTTGAGGAAAATCAAAATCTAAATGGAAATTACATCTCCAAATAAACAAAATTGAAATAAAAAAAAATCAAATCTCTTATTCATCTAAATCAAACAAAATTAAAATCAAAATTTTTAAATTTGATTACATTATTATCCTCCCCTTTGACTTGTTGTTTCAAATGTGGTCAGACAAGACTGTGGGCTCCAAAATTTCGATGCCCTCCGACTCTTTGCATTTGTTTGTTTTTATTGCTGAGAGAGCTTTTGAGAGTCAAATTTTCAAAAGGTAGGTGGGATAGTGGATAAGACACTATCCAAAGATTTCACTCTCATTTTGTGAGGAATTTATGATATGAGGTTCAAGGTTTTCATTAAGTGCAAGCAATCATGATTAATTACCCCTTTCGACAACAGAAGAACACTTTCGATTGATATTAGTTATTTAGAGTTGAATATTTAACATATAGTAGCAATAGACATACAATTTAAATTATAAAATTTATCACTTTGAGCTTCAAGTAGATGGTGGGGGAAGTGATGGCGAACCTGATCTAACTGAAGTAATATCCCATGGTTTCATCATCCGCGGTCGTTATGGCCTCTGATCTACTTAGTCAAAGGAGATGGACGACCCAATCTAACTGAAGAATCCCTCTTAGCAACCGTGAGTTACGTTGTCGAAGAGACCATTGCAGATCTCGGGTGGATGTTTGTCTTAGGGGACAATTTAAGTCAATCTTAGCTAACATAAGGCTTTGTGTCAATTAATTGTACCCTTATGGTTCACAATTTAGAGGGTAGAAAGCAATTGAGGAACATACGAGTTGCGGCCTTGATTGTAATATAATAGTTACATTTGGCGGCAACCACTCGATGAGAGGGCTTTGGGTGTATTTGACGATGAAATCATACATACAAAGTACCGGGCCATGTCTTTATTGGCGTGCAGTTGATTTGATTGTGAATATATAAATATATTTAATATGATTTTCATTTTTTGTGAGTTGGAGTCAATCAGAAGTTTGTCACCCTCAACAAATTTTTGCAGAGGATGAATGTGGTTTTTTAGTAAAATTTAAGTGATTAATTTTAACTTGAGTATGAGTTTGAAAATTTAAATTGAATGTTGGTTTAAAATTAACCCATTGAGATTTTTAATCAACAGGTCCATTATTGAGGATTTGACAATTAAAATTTGATGTTTGAAATTCATCTGAGTTTTATCTTTAGCATATTAGTCCCGCTGACTCTAATCCTAATACAGAGGAGGATTATATTAGTTGATTTGGACTAATAATTTTTCTTTTATAATTTGGACATTTATTTTGAAATTAGTAGACTTGTCAACAACAGTCTTTGCGAGGAGGATCAAATTAGTTGAGTGAAACTCACATTTCTTCCCTTTAGACAAGGAGACACGATTAATTGATTTTAATATATGGACTTTTTGAGTGGAAGTTTGATTTTAACATTCTAGCTGGAGCCCATGTGAGTAAATTTTGAAATTGTTATGTACAAGATTTTGAGATTATGCATATTTGACTCATAAATACCTTAAAATATTTGTAGCTCGAGAGTATTCAACTTGTTATTAATGCCTTGAAAACTCTTGTACAAATTCTAAAACATTGCCTTTGACTTTAAGAACTATTATTGATGTTTAAGCTTATACATTTTCTAAGTCATTTACAACATGAAATATTTGAAGAAGTAATTTGATTTCTGGGCTTGAAAAGGGTCGCCTTCTGTTCACTAGCAATTGGTATTGCGAATACGGTGGCTAGTTTATTTTTTAAATAATCTGAACTCTTCNGAATGTTGGTTTAAAATTAACCCATTGAGATTTTTAATCAACAGGTCCATTATTGAGGATTTGACATTTAAAATTTGATGTTTGAAATTCATCTGAGTTTTATCTTTAGCATATTAGTCCCGCTGGCTCTAATCCTAATACGGAGGAGGATTATATTAGTTGATTTAATAATTTTTCTTTTATAATTTGGACATTTATTTTGAAATTATTAGACTTGTCAACAACAGTCTTTGCGAGGAGGATCAAACTAGTTGAGTGAAACTTACATCTCTTCCCTTTAGACAAAAAGTCACGATTAATTGATTTTAATATATGAACTATTTGAGTGGAAGTTTGATTTTAACATTCTAGCTGGAGCCCATGTGAGTAAATTTTGAAATTGTTCTGTACAGCATTTTGAGATTATGCATAGTTGACTCATAAATATCTTAAAATATTTATAGCTCGAGAGTATTCAACTTGTTATTAATACCTTAAAAACTATTGTACAAATTCCAAAACATTGCCTTTGACTTTAACTATCATTGATGTTTAAGCTTGTACATTTTCTAAGTCATATACAACATGAAATATTTGAAGAAGTATTTTGATTTCTGGGCTTTAAAAGGGTTGCCTTCTGTTCACTAGCAAATGGTATTGCGAATCCAGTGGCTAGTTTTTTTTTTAAATAATCTGAACTCTTTAGCTTTGAGTTATTTTTGAACCCTAGGAGCTTACATTTGAAAGCATAAAATTTCAAATATTTTAAAGATCCTATTCGCGTAAATTTTACATCTCAAATTTTCAAATATTTTTGAAACATTCATAAGCCTAAATTTTAAAATCTCAAAAATTTAAATTATTTTAAAATTCAGATTATTCACATTTTATATTATTTTATAAGTTCAAATATTTAGAGATTATAAGTTACAAGTCCAAATCACTCGAAATTCCCGGAGCCTTCTGACATTAACTCCCGTTAGGGGGCACAAAAGAATGTTTGTCATGAACCGATCCAGAGCTTGAAATTAACTAAGACAAGAACAGACGGTCGATTAATGTAAATTAAATTTTTTATATTTATCTATAATTTAATAAATGAAAGAACCACTGATCAAATTAAATTAAAGTTATATATTTAAGTTACTTCGTTACTGGTTTTCCACGTCGCCTATAAATGTTTTTCTTCTTTCTCTTCTTTTTTAATCAATTAATTATACTTGAAAAATTAATTTAAAATAACCGTGAGCTAAACGAGTTAGTGAATGCTAATATTCAAACCATGGTAATATTAAAGAAAATGAAGTAATATGTATGCTAGTTAAACTTTTTAATAAATTAATATAAATACTTGATGCTATTCAAAGTGTCTTATTATATTAATATAATTTTATATCTATACAATCGTCGCAAGTGCACCGTAAAAAAATTGTGTTAATTGAGATACATCAATATCCATATCTTTTTCCATATAGGTGCACATGTACTTTAGTGTTCCCTCACTAGCACCATCAAGGAGTGACTCTATCATAGTCAGTCACGCACATACAAACAATCAACATAAATATATCATTTATATGCTCGTCACATTTAATTCATTAAACTATATATAACATACATCAATGCATAATATTAAATAACTACAAACGTTTCTAACAATGTGGCCAATAAAAGAAAATATGTATTTCAAATAAAGTTTTTGTAAATGTCATTATTTACTAATGCATACAAATCGAGAAGAACCAAAATATTATCATAGATTAAAAGTACAAGTATTCATATTGATGTCGATTAATTTGTCATTGCCATCAATTCTTTTAATTTAAAAACCTGACATAAATATGATATTTAATTAATTTATTATTTTAATAAAATATTAATTTTTCATTAAATGATTTAAATTTATTTTATCTAATCAGGCTTACTTTCTATTTAATAAATAAATAATTAGATATTATTAATTAATTAATTAATTAATTCAATTAAATTTTAATTGCCTCACATATCGCTAAACCACGCAGGGCTTCTTCCTTCCTTTTGCTTTCGTCTCGTGCTCAACAACACACAACTGTGAGCTCCTCTACGCACGGGATCATACGAACTTGTCGCCTCTTTCTCCCCAGCACGACAGGACACTTGCTCCTCCTGCATGCTGGACGACTTCCCTTCCCGCGCCAGAATGCAACTCCTTTGGCTTGTCTTCTTTGCCGCGGCTCAATCCTAGCAGTGAAACCCTTGACATTGCCGTTCGAATTTCCTAGTAAGTCGTTAGAGTTACTTCTACATCTCGATCGCCCTTTGGTTCGCGTCAATTTATAGGCGAACTTCACTTCTTCAGCTTCCAACCCCTTTCATTTCACGGCCTCCTTCGCTCGACTCCTGCTTCAACTCTCCCATGTTCGATTTTTCACTTCCTCTTCTGGCTTTTCGTTTTCTCTTTCTCAATTCTTCATTTCCTCTTCCCCCTGTACTGAAACAGNTAGCAGTGAAACCCTTGACATTGCCGTTCGAATTTCCTAGTAAGTCGTTAGAGTTACTTCTACATCTCGATCCCCCTTTGGTTCGCGTGAATTTATAGGCAAACTTCACTTCTTCAGTTTCCAACCCCTTTCACTTCATCGCCTCCTTCGCTCGAATCCTGCTTCAACTCTCCAATGTTCGATTTTTCACTTCCTCTTCTGGCTTTTCGTTTTCTCTTTCTCGATTCTTCATTTCCTCTTCCCCCTGTACTGAAACATGACTATTATAATCTTTCCCACTCACAAAAATTTTATTCTCGAAATTTATAAACATACCTCAAGGCATTTCTCATTAGCAGATCGACACTAGCTATCTATAAANCTGAAACAGGACTATTATAATCTTTCCCACTCACAAAAATTTTATTCTCGAAATTTATAAACATACCTCAAGTCATTTCTCATTAGCAGATCGACACTAGCTATCTATAAGTTTTATGATGAAAATAAAGGTCATTAATTAAGATGAAAAGGTAATCATTATAAATGTAAAGATTTAATACAAGACTACTTAATTATATTTTGCGTTGCAATACTGAAGCAAGAAAATGTGCTAGAAAAATTATCCTTACATGTAAGAACATGCCAAACTCATGAGACCTCACCACCATTAGCAACAATATGTTCTTCAGACACACTATGAATGAAGGAATATACTCGAGGTCGAACCGGTTATCTTGGTTCACCTTGGGTAGGAGCTGAGGCTATTGACTCTATCTTTTTCTGCCCGCCTGCAGACTTCTGTAAAAGAGCTCCACCTGATTTCTAATCTTCAACACTCTTCTGACCAAGAGATGGACAATATCTTGCTGTATGACCCAAATGACGACACCAATAGCAACTGTCAGAGCTCATCATGCATTCACCTTTATGTTATCTTCCGCATTTGACACAATTGACTCCAATACCTTGAGTCATACCTCCGCTAACTCCACCCAAATTATNAACTCATGAGACCTCACCACCATTAGCAACAATATGTTCTTCAGACACACTATGAATGAAGGAATATACTCGGGGTCGAACCGGTTGTCTTGGTTGACCTTGGGTAGGAGCTGAGGCTATTGACTCTATCTTTTTCTGCCCGCCTGCAGACTCCTGTAAAAGAGCTCCACCTGATTTCTAATCTTCAACACTCTTCTGACCAAGAGATGGACAATATCTTGCTGTATGACCCAAATGACGACACCAATAGCAACTGTCAGAGCTCATCATGCATTCACCTTTATGTTATCTTCCGCATTTGGCACAAGTGACTCCAATATCTTGAGTCGTACCTCCGCTAACTCCACCCAAATTACTTGTGGACTTCTCATTAGATCCTTCTTAGTGATCTACATGTTCTTCCGCAGTCTTCCTCTTTTGCATCTCCTTACGCGTCTGGGTAAGTTGATAGTCGATCTCCACTCTTTGAGCTCGTTCTATNCTCATTAGATCCTTCTTAGTGATCTACATGTTCTTCCGCAGTCTTCCTCTTTTGCATCTCCTTACGCGTCTGAGTAAGTTGATAGTCGATCTCCACTCTTTGAGCTCGTTCTACTAATATCAAATATTCATCGATCGTTAAAGGTACCAATGACAGTCTAATCGAATCCTTTAATCCCGAAAGGAGCATGTAGCATTTTTTTTTCTACAGTAGCGATCAATTGGGGCACATTCCTTGACAGTGCAGTGAATTCTACTTCATACTGCATGGCTGTATTCTCTCATTGCCTCAACTTCATGAAACTGTTCTGGATTTGTCTTTGAGCGGATAGGAGTATAAACCATTCNTACTAATATCAAATATTCATCGATCGTTAAAGGTACCAATGACAGTCTAATCGAATCCTTTAATCCCGAAAGAAGCCTGTAGCATTTTTTTTCTGCAGTAGCGATCAATTGGGGCACATACCTTGACAGTGCAGTGAATTCTACTTCATACTGCATGGCTGTATTCTCTCATTGCCTCAACTTCATGAACCTGTTCTGGATTTGTCTTTGAGCGGATAGGAGTATAAACCATTATCTAAATAGCTCCACGAATTCCTTCAAACTAACCATCGTGTGATATGTCCCCTAACCTATCCTTACGCTGCCCACGCCACCGTCTTTCGACTTCTCCATCCAGCAAAAATATCACCAACGGTACTCTTTTTTCATATGGACAAGCCATGCTATCGAGTATCTTCTTTATCTTTATTAATCAGTTCTACGCTTCAATTAGGTCTTTAGTTCCCTTGAACAAAGCTGGACACACATTTTGAAATATCTTCAAGTACTTATCCTACAACAACTGCGTCAATTCCAAACGAGTCTGCAATTTTTCAGAACAATACTTAATTCCTAAGGACAACTACTCGAGCTTCCTTGTATGGACATTTTAAAAATTACCATATTGGCCCATTTTTATACATTCTCAAGCGAAGAGATGATATTGACAGCGGCGATCTATGGCGACGATGATGAAATCAACAAATGAAAATACCGTGTTCAAATTAGGGGCGTAAAGGAGCTGAGCTTGAGTGAGCCCAAGGCTTGTCCCGTGTTCTAAATATTTGAAAATTTTTTTGTTTGTATTCAANTATCACCAACGGTACTCTTTTTTCATATGGACAAGCCATGCTATCGAGTATCTTCTTTATCTTTATTAATCAATTCTACGCTTCAATTAGGTCTTTAGTTCCCTTGAACAAAGCTGGACACACATCTTGAAATATCTTCAAGTACTTATCCTACAACAACTGCGTCAATTCCAAACGAGTCTGCAATTTTTCAGAACAATACTTAATTCCTAAGGACAACTACTCGAGCTTCCTTGTATGGACATTTTAAAAATTACCATATTGGCCCATTTTTATACATTCTCAAGCAAAGAGATGATATTGACAGCGGCGATCTATGGCAACGATGATAAAATCAACAAATGAAAATACCGTGTTCAAATTAGGGGCGTAAATGAGCTGAGCTTGAGTAAGCCCAAGGCTTGCCCCGTGTTCTAAATATTTGAAAATTTTTTTGTTCGTATTCAGCTCGTGTTTGAAATAACTCGTAACCCATTCGTGTTCGGCTCGATCCAAACTTCTTTGTTCGAAAAGCTCATGTTCAAGCTTCAATTAAATCTCACAAAATATTTTTTATTTTAAAAAAAATTCTTAGGAACCAAAAAATTATTCTCTCTTCGTAGTATTACAAACGCTGAAACGTGCAAAGCTAAACGTTTCTGATTTCCTTCCCTNAACTTCTTTGTTCGAAAAGCTCATGTTCAAGCTTCAATTAAATCTCACAAAATATTTTTTATTTTAAAAAAATTCTTAGGAACCAAAAAATTATTCTCTTCGTAGTATTACACACTGAAACGTGCAAAGCTAAACGTTTCTGATTTCCTTCCCTTTTTTTTATATTTATAGTAGCTTCTTTGTGAAGTTTTCTTCAATGTCTCGATGTAGTACAAAACTAAGAGAAGTTCCTGGCCCCGGGCCCAATTGGGGTGATATTACATGCATACCACCAATTCTTATGTATTTACATAAGTAACACCACAACAACAGGGTCATTGAGCCGTGGCCATGAGTGGAATTTTGGGAAAAATTTTGGATCCATTTATATAGATGCCATCTTACCATCCCATTCTCATGTATTTCTATATGTAACTGGCATCTTACCATCCCATTCTCATGTATTTCTATATATATATATATATATATATAGATAGATATAGATATAGATAGATATATTATATGAGGGGCATTTACATGAATACCACACAATTCCTATGTATTTATATTTCTAAATTCTAAATATTATTTTTTATATTTTTCTAAATGAAATCTTTCATATCTTATTATTTATATATTTTGAGCCCAAACGAGCCAAACACGAACGAACAAATTTGGTTTGTGTTCGGCTCATTTATAAATTAAGCTCAAAAAAATTATTCATATCCGGCTCGCTTGATTAACAAAGAAATTGAACAAAGACATTGATTGNTATATATTTTGAGCCCAAACGAGCCAAACACGAACGAACAAATTTGGTTTGTGTTCGGCTCATTTATAAATTGAGCTCAAAAAAATTATTCATATTCGGCTCGCTTGATTAACAAAGAAATTGAACAAAGACATTGATTCATTCTTCACCTTTCTATGTTAAACATAGTCAGACATGAGTTAAGAGTTTCCTTTTAGAACTGGTAAATCTATGTAGGATTAAGTCTTGTTGACCCCTTCTAGCTTAGTTATTCTTAGACATAAGATGAACTAGTCTTAAGCAATTGTTATATATTTTCTAGACTCAAGTTTTTGTAGGTTCATATATAGAACCTCTAAGCTTTTAGTCCAAATGAAATGAAATCAAATAAAATCNAGCTTAGTTATTCTTAGACATAAGATGAACTAGTCTTAAGCAATTGTTATATATTTTCTAGACTCAAGTTTTAGTAGGTTCATATATAGAACCTCTAAGCTTTTAGTCCAAATGAAATGAAATCAAATAAAATAAAAAAACCTTCCTTTGCCCTGTTCGTTGACTTTACTAAGCGACATTTGATTTAGTATGTCAGTATCTTGGCTGGTAAATCTTGGCTTGGATCAAGTCGTTGCATCCCAGTATTCACTAAAGGATTGGCATTGCTTATCATATCATATCAATGGTACTCAAAACGCATTGTAATTACCTTTTATAGTTGGTTAAATTGATCATGAAGTTGACCCCGTATGACTAGCATTGCTTCATGTCATATCAACCCCTACCCCTGAATACTTACTGCAACATTTCACCAAAATAATTGAGCATGCCCAATTAGTTTTATTAAGGCACTTTCAATTGGAAACCAGACATGGACAATTTTCAGTAAATCTTCCAAACCATTGATTCAATATAAAAACCTTTGAGGATCATAACTCCATGTAATTTTGAAGCTTGCAATGGTTACTACCTGTTTGTCTATACTTTCTGTGTTATTGATATAATGCTTCATTAATATTTCTTAAATGGGGATACATATTGATGGTTATTTTATTTTATTTTATTTTCATTTTCTTTTCTATTTTGTTTGCTTACTCTGAAAGGACTATATCCAACTATTAAGTTTCTGAATTCAGAATTTTTTTTCCAATACGCACATTTTGTTTATAAAATGTTGAAAACTTGTCATGTTCTTTTTGCAAATCAAGTTTTGTTGTTAAAACATGTATTTTAAGTTATCTCATGTGGATGTTTTAAATGCTTCTTTCTTTGCAGTAGACACAATGAAGTTAGTTTTTTCTATTTTTCTTATTTTGATGTTTCTGTGATACTAAGGATTGTCTGTGATTGCTCATCCATTTAGTTTTTGATAGGTTTGTGTGAAGATGAAACAAAATGTGTGCTTCACATTTGTACTTCTAGGCCATTAGATGCTGTTCGTTGGAATCCTGCAAATCAAGACGAGGTTTGAAATTTGTATTCGGGCTTCTATCTTTTGTTTTGTTTTAGCAGGGGATATTGATGCTGCAGGGTCTATTACATACATACCATCTAATTCCTATGTATTTACATATCTAACACCTAAAAATTAATTTTTCCATTTATACCACCAAAATCATTCATATCGCATAAAAAATACCACCATTTGCATTCTTAAAAAGTGAAATACACCTTTCATACATAGGGATGGTGGCATGTATGTAAAAATTGTACTTTAANTGCAGGGTCTATTACATACATACCATCTAATTCCTATGTATTTACATATCTAACACCTAAAAATTAATTTTTACATTTATACCACCAAAATCATTCATATCACATAAAAAATACCACCATTTGCACTCTTAAAAAGTGAAATACACCTTTCATACATAGGGATGGCGGCATGTATGTAAAAATTGTACTTTATGTGTTAGATATGTAAACACATAGGATTTGAGTGGTAGGTTGCATGAGATACCCCTCTTCTTGTTTCATTATCATCATAATCTACTTTATTCCAATTATATGCGGCCTGCTTTATGAATCGTTCTCCATCTATTTGCTGTTGTCCCTTTAGTTGTTTTGTAGTATAATATGATTAATTTTTTATCNATACCCCTCTTCTTGTTTCATTATCATCATAATCTACTTTATTCCAATTATATGCGGCCTGCTTTATGAATCATTCTCCATCTATTTGCTGTTGTCCCTTTAGTTGTTTTGTAGTATAATATGATCAATTTTTTATCTTTTTTTTTGCTGAGCTGGAAAGTTTTCTAAGCTGACATACTTGTTCTTATGTTTAAGAGAAACTCAAATCAATTAAATGCAAGGTGGTAGCTTTATCATGCGTAGAGAATGTTGTTTTTATCTCAATGTATTTTTCTATTGACAAGTTATCTTCTGTNAGCTGACATACTTGTTCTTATGTTTAAGAGTCAAACTCAAATCAATTAAATGCAAGGTGGTAGCTTTATCATTCGTAGAGAATGTTGTTTTTATCTTAATGTATTTTTCTATTGACAAGTTATCTTCTACAATGCTGATGTTTCTTTTTCTATAAATACCCATGAATGGTCGAGCGTTTATTGAGATATTTTATTATAAACCTTTTTTTTTTGTCGAGCCATTGCACGGTTGTGTAGAGTTTTTTCAATAATAGGTAACAATGCTATCTTTTGTACTGACTTTTTCTTCTGCAGATTTGCTGTGTATCTAGAAGCAATAATATGGTTCATCTCTATGACATTGGTTATGTATCTACGGATCCCATTGAAGTAAGTAAATTGCATTGTTTTCCAGGCNGGTTCATCTCTATGACATTGGTTATGTATCTACGGATCCCATTGAAGTAAGTAAATTGCATTGTTTTCCAGGANATTACAACACCCAAGTAACGACCTACAACAGTTTCTAAGCTCCGACAACATTTATGACACAGAAACTATTAACTTCAGCACCTTACAACACTCCTACAGCGATCGGCGACTCTAAACAGTGCTCATATTAGCCCAAGACAACACTTTCAAACAACTCCTAAATCAGCCATTTTAAAAGCTTCAAACAATACTTTAAAAGCTCAAAGACGACACATAAAACAAGTCGAAACATCTTTTAAAGCTCAAAGGCAGCACTTGAAACAACTCCAAGCAGCGAAAGTGTAAGGCAAAGAATAGTAAAAAAAAAATACAACAAGCTAGAATGACCTCCCAATCCTTCTTCAAGGAAATAANATGGGCTCTCACCTAAGGTGTGCACCTAAAGTTATAGGAAACCTACATTTAGGATTAGGTGGAGGGGATTTCACTTAAGGTGTGTTCCTAAAAGTTTAGAAGCCTATGCTTTAATTTGTGTTTAAAGTGATTTAAGGTTTTCTATATTTTCCAATTAGTTAAATCATCAATCCCCGTCTTTATGACTTAACCATTTAAAAATAAGTAAAAAACAAAATAAAGATGAGGTAGACCCACTTCCAAAACCAGTAAAGTAAAGGGGAAAACAATGAATGGATTGACCTAGAAGCGTTTAATTAACACTCAGTTGAAATCCAAAACATGAGAAAAAAAAGTCTGTAAAACCAATTCTAAACCACATGTAAATCAACACTAAAAGGCTGCCAAAATAATATGTTGAGTGCCTCAAAATTAGCCCACCAAATGCCCCAAACAACATGTGATTTGTGTCCCAAATAATACCATGTAAGCCCATACAACACCTACAATTCTAACAACACACCAAACATCTCTCACAACACTCCAAAAGCTTTCACAACACTTATATAGGCCCAAACGACAATTACAACACCCAAGTAACGACCTACAACAGTTTCTAAGCTCCGACAACATTTATGACACA
Organism: Phalaenopsis hybrid cultivar; assembly: GCA_002079205.1. Taxonomy (NCBI): domain Eukaryota; kingdom Viridiplantae; phylum Streptophyta; class Magnoliopsida; order Asparagales; family Orchidaceae; genus Phalaenopsis; species Phalaenopsis hybrid cultivar. The sequence continues at coordinate 28,553 of JXCR01139035.1, read as the reverse complement.
GAAACTATTAACTTCAGCACCTTACAACACTCCTACAGCGATCGGCGACTCTAAACAGTGCTCATATTAGCCCAAGACAACACTTTCAAACAACTCCTAAATCAGCCATTTTAAAAGCTTCAAACAATACTTTAAAAGCTCAAAGACGACACATAAAACAAGTCGAAACATCTTTTAAAGCTCAAAGGCAGCACTTGAAACAACTCCAAGCAGCGAAAGTGTAAGGCAAAGAATAGTAAAAAAAAAATACAACAAGCTAGAATGACCTCCCAATCCTTCTTCAAGGAAATAAATCTAGCCAATGCAACAACAACAGCCTTCGGATCAGACACTTAGACCACTTCCTGTAGGGATACAATAACAGACAAGCTATTGACGATATAAACAGGTGTGGCGTTAAACTTGCACATGTTTTCTCCATATAGACTTAAAATTACCTGCTCTATGAGTGTTTCAATTCATAATAAACCTTAAAGAAGTGCAACTCATAAATAATCCTAAAAAATA
>JXCR01139033.1:0-68896 GCA_002079205.1 Phalaenopsis hybrid cultivar | reverse complement strand
TTCTTTAGTAGCCTAGGTGTAGCCATAGGACTTTCCTACTGACTAGTCTTAGAAAACTAGAAAAGGTATCCTCACCATTAGAAACTCAAAACTCTTCTCTTTACTCAACTTGAAATTCTACATATTGGTCCTAACCTCTAGCATTTAGTAGGTAAGATCATTATGAGGAAACTCAAGAAGAGTTCCTATAGAACTACTTGGCCTTAGGATTGACCCTGGGTGTTGGTTGGAGCTAAGGTACACAATACCCTCACAATACCCTAGCTAAGACCAATATATGGGGACCCAAAATGGGGATTTTATTGATCCATGGTTCATTTAGAATGGATATCTATCCAATTCTACTTGAAATGCTAATCTTGGGTCTTTTGCCCCAGACACCCCCAAATTACCTAACTGCTATTGGGACCCTCCTTTAACCCAAAATCCCAAATATTCTAAAATTCTCAAAAAATTCCAATAAATCCCAAATATTCCCAATTTTATTTCTTTCAACTACCACATGACCCAATTTGACCAATTTGACCATCTTTAACCAAAATCCCCAAATTGCCCCTCTTTAACCCAAAATTCCCCAAATCCATCTCAAATATTTAACAATTTGATCTTAATTCCCATCCTAAACTCAAATTCACTTTTGATATGACCAAATTAAAACAAATCCAAGCTTAATTGGTCTATGATTTGAGCCCAATTTTGATTTGGGTCAAAACCCCAATCTTGACCATAAGACTTAGTCTCACTCAATTGAACCCATAGCCTAGTCAATTGGTTCTCAATTAATATTACAAAATCTTTACAACATTCTTACACATCAAAATCAACCATCAATTGGCCTTAATAAAGCCTCAAATTCTTTGATTTTGGCTTAAATCCTCAAAATCAACCATCAATTGGCCTTGGTGAAGCCTCAAATCCATTTGATTTTGACCTAAATCCAAAATTCCCAAGCCCAATATTGGCTAACACCCCAAATCTCAACAATTGAATGCCCTAAACCTCAAATTGGCATCACCAACTACACCATGGTCCAATTTGGTTAATTTGACCATCTTTGACAAAATCCCCAAATTAGCCTACACCTTGGTCCAATTTGGTCAATTTGACCATCTTTGACAAAATCCCCAAATTAGCCCCAAGATTGGCTAACACCCCAAATCTCAACAATTGAATGCCTTAGATCTCAAATTGGCATCCAATTTTAGTTGGCTAACATCCCAAATCTCAACAATTGAATGCCTTAGACCTCAAATTGGCATCCAATTTTTATCTAACACCTCAAATCTCAACAATTGAATGCCTTAGACCTCAAATTAGCATCCAATTTTTATTGACCCCAAATCTCAACAATTGAATGCCTTAGACCTCAAATTGGCATCCAATTTTTGTTGAAAATTGTTTATAAGAGTGACCAAACACAACAATCAATTTGAGCTTAGTCCAAAGCTAGCTCAAGTTTGACCCAAATTTGACCAAACACAACAATCAATTTGAGCTTAGTCCAAAGCTAGCTCAAGTTTGACCCAAATTAGTCCCATATGCCTAATTAGGGTCTAAAACCAAAACCCATAAAAAATCCATCCAAATCGACCATCAAATCAACGTCAAAACAATTTTCATCCTTCATGAAAATTGTTCATTATGATGTTTTACACCAAACACAACAATCAATTTGGACTTAGCCNTATGCACCTTCTTGGACTTATGGTCAAATCCAAACCAATTGAGCTTGGTATGGTTAAATGAGCCTTACCATAACTCATCCTAGACTCTAGGGTTGAGTTTAAAGCCAGCCATCCACCCATGGTTAAGCTTCATATTTATCTCATGGGTAAATTTTTTTAAAAAATTTTTAAAGAGATAAGGAGGGGGTTAAATCAAAGTACTTGCCATATCACATGTTCATACCCTATGGTGCCATTTTTACTTGATCATCATAAGCTTTAACCTTATCCTACCCTTGGTTAGCCACTTTAACCCAAGCTAAAGTTCAAAACCGTGAGCCCCCACATGGCTAAAACCCAAACTCATGCTAAGAAGCCACCTCAGCCCAAATTGAGCTGAGGGATCCTCTGCTTGACACTTAAGCAGTGGGGTTAACCCCTCAATTGGCCAGCCAAGCCTCCCCTTAGCCAAATTCTATAAAATACCCCCCTCTACGCCATGAATAGTAAGGGGTAAAAAATTTTCACCAAGGCCTTCCAAACTCCTCAGAGAGCTTCCTTATAAGACCCTTAGTTCATTGCAATCCATTTCCCCCTCTCAAATCCACTATGGCAATCCAATTTTGAGCTTGAATTCCTGCCCAAAACCAGGACAAATTCCAATCTCAACCTACACAACACCAAATTCCAAATAAATTGGCCCTACACCTTCACAACAGTGAAAGAAGCAAAACCCCCATCAATTTCCCCTCTGAAATAGTCTCTACGATAGCTCTCAACCAACACCCAAAATCGGCTGTGGTCAAAATCATACATAGGCTTTACACCAGAGCCAGAGGCTTCATCCCTAAGCTCTTTGGGACCTAACAAAGGTGTGAAGAATCTCTAATTGAGGCTAAACCTCTCGGAGTAAAGGTATAACCTCACTCACTCTCCCGAGCCTTTGCGAGCTCTCCATTTATAATGGCTTGATTTCATAGCATGTTTACCATATAGATGTGTTCGTGTCTTCAAGACAAATAATTTAAAAAAATAATCATCACATATCATAAAGAAATGAGAGAGAAATTAAGGTTTTAAAATGGACGGTTCTCGGTTAAGTCTATCGGGGACGATGAACGGATGTCGTCCATTCTCGCGTGAATTGAATGAACGGCAAAGATCAAGCCAGATGATCATCCGTGATGATACAGCGGGCCGCGTGACAGCTGAGTCAGAAGGCAGCGTCGAATACGAGCGCGCCGCGAGGCTTTTCGACGGATCCGAGGATCCAGTCAGCCCGCGGTTTGAATAAATAAATATGATATTTAATAAATTCAGAAAATAGCTCCTAAACTTCAAAAATCCATATCTTTGCATAGAAATTCATAAAAATAAAATAAAAAGACCCTCTTGCTCAGTGAATAGAGGAGAATCATGTGGAATTATTTTCACATTAATTTGATGCATAAATTATTTTTAAAAAATAAATTAGGGTTAGGGGTTTTCTTATCCATTCATATTGAATTATCACCTAAACCCCAAATTTTTATATGTTGTAGCCTCTGTCTAAGTGAACAACTTGAGCATTTTTTTAAAGACATAAAAGATCTATAGACAGAGATCTTAATTTTTTAAGTTTTTATGCATTTTCTATTCAAATAATTATAGAAAATTGTATGTGGCTTAGAAAATTCTACAAAAATTCATATAAGTTTCCTATGGCCAGAGTAGTCTTACATTCAAATTAAATTATAGAAAATTGTATATGGCTTAGAAAATTCTACAAAAATTCATGTAAGTTCCCTATGGGTAGAGTAATCTTAGAAAATAATTTCATAATTTTTAAAAATCAAAACATCACTGTTTTGAGCAAACCTTAATTTGCTTAAAACATTTAATTTGGAATACATAGAGATCAAAATCACTTGATTTTTATTCTCCGCTATGGTTCATGAGTCAGAGAACTTACCATAAAAATTTCAAGTCATTTGGAGATCATTTAAAATTCTTAATTTATTTTTAAAGTGACCATCAAATTTGAAACTTAAATGATTTTTAAAAATCAAAATATAATTCCAAAAGTTATCAAACCTAGTTTTTTGAGTTCTCTGATATCTGGGAGATTTAATAAAAGTAAAAATATATTTAAAATAAAACTTGATTTTTAGGTTATTTTTAATTATTTTTAATAATTAAAAATAAAAAAAATCATAAAATGCTAAACTCATGGAAATGTTCCAAAGTTATTTTCTAAACACTTAGAAATTATTGGAATATTTTTCCAAGGTTTAAAAATAAAGATATTTATTTTTAAACCTTAAAATGATTTTTAAGGCTTAAAAATAGAATTTTTACCAAAATAATTCTTAAAAATTAAATAAAAATCAGAAAAATACAAAATAAACTTCTCTGGATTCCTTGACCTCAGAGAGATTTTTCAAAAATATAAAACATATTTTTAAATATATAAAATTTTTTATTTTATAAAACTTCAATTAATTTTAACAAATCACATAAACTTCAAAAAATCATGAAATTTTGGCCAAATGACTTTCTGGTCTAGGGCTAGCTCACATAAAAATTTCAAGTGATTAAGAGTTGTCTCGATANTCCCCTTTCACACTTCTTAGTCCGATATCTTTGAAATGTCCTTACCATTTGAACTCCTTGAAGGTAATTTTATTTTTATTTTTATGGAGTATTCTTATGTAACTTCAGTTATCTAAGATGTAATTAACTATAGGGGCTTGCCCTTATAAGTATTCTTAGGTAACTTTTGTTACCTAAGATGTAATTAACTATAGGGGCTTGCCCTTATAGGATGCTTTTCCCGAACATTCTTAGGTAACTTCAGTTATCTAAGATGTAATTAACTATAGGGGCTTGCCCTTATAGGAACTTTCTTAAGTAACTTCTGTTACCTAAGATGTAATTAACTATAGGGGCTTGCCCTTATAGGAAGTTTGAAATGTCCTTACCATTTGAACTCCTTGAAGGTAATTTTTCTAGATTTTTATCGAGAGTATTATTTAAGTAAATACCATTTGAACTCCTTGAAGGTAATTTTTCTTGATTCTATTGAGAGTATTCTTAAGTAACTCTAGTTATCTATCCTTGAAGGTAATTTTTCTTGATTTTTATCGAGAGTATTCTTAGATAACTTTAGTTATCTAAGATTTATAATTTTTTCTTGATTTCTATCGAGAGTATTCTTAGGTAACTTCAGTTATCTAAGATGTATTAACTATAGGGGCTTGCCCTTATAGAAAGCTTTTCCCGAACCCAGCATAATATAAACCCTATATGATAATTTTTTCTTGATTTCTATCGAGAGTATTCTTAGGTAACTTCAGTTATCTAAGATGTATTAACTATAGGGGCTTGCCCTTATAGAAAGCTTTTCCCGAACCCAGCATAATATAAACCCTATATTATAGGGGCTTGCCCTTATAGGAAGCTTTTCCCGAACCCAGCATAATATAAACCCTATTTAAATTTTCCTTGATTTCTATCGAGAGTATTGTTAGGTAACTTCAGTTATCTAAGATGTAATTAACTGTAGGGGCTTGCCCTTATAGGAAGCTTTTCCCGAACCCAGCATAATACAAACCCTATTTAATTTTTTGCCCCTATAGGAAGCTTTTCCCGAACCCAGCATAATATAAACCCTATTTAATTCCTTATACTTTTATCGAGAGTATTCTTAGGTAACTTCAGTTATCTAAGATGTAATTAACTATAGGGGCTGGCCCTTATAGGAAGCTTTTCCCGAACCCAGCATAATATAAACCCTATTTAATTCCTTATATTGATTGAGAGTATTCTTAAGTAACTTCTGTTATTTAAGATGTAATTAACTATAGGGGCTTGCCTCTATAAGTATTCTTAGGTAACTTTTGTTACCTAAGATGTAATTAACTATAGGGGCTTGCCCTTATAGGATGCTTTTCCCGAACATTCTTAGGTAACTTCAGTTATCTAAGATGTAATTAACTATAGGGGCTTGCCCTTATAGGAACTTTCTTAAGTAACTTCTGTTACCTAAGATGTAATTAACTATAGGGGCTTGCCCTTATAGGAAGTTTGAAATGTCCTTACCATTTGAACTCCTTGAAGGTAATTTTTCTAGATTTTTATCGAGAGTATTATTTAAGTAAATACCATTTGAACTCCTTGAAGGTAATTTTTCTTGATTCTATTGAGAGTATTCTTAAGTAACTCTAGTTATCTATCCTTGAAGGTAATTTTTCTTGATTTTTATCGAGAGTATTCTTAGATAACTTTAGTTATCTAAGATTATAATTTTTTCTTGATTTCTATCGAGAGTATTCTTAGGTAACTTCAGTTATCTAAGATGTATTAACTATAGGGGCTTGCCCTTATAGAAAGCTTTTCCCGAACCCAGCATAATATAAACCCTATATTATAGGGGCTTGCCCTTATAGGAAGCTTTTCCCGAACCCAGCATAATATAAACCCTATTTAAATCCTTATATTAAATAGGGGAACTTGTCGGCCAATACATTGGTTTCGCAGACCAAACTGATGTCATAACTTTCTCTAGTTTATTTGATCGAGCCTCGCCCTTAATTCTTGTGTTCATCGTTTATGTCATAACTTTCTCTAGTTTATTTGATCAAACCTCACCCTCAATTCCTACATTCATCCTTCGGGATAGATACAGGATTTGAGGTAAACACTCTTTCATTTAAACTATGAAAATTATGAGGTCAATAACTTTCTCTAGTTTATTTGATCGAGTCTCACCCTCAATTCTTGTGTTCATCCTTCGGGATGGATACTTTAGTTTATTTGATCGAGCCTCACTCTCAATTCTTGTGTTCATCCTTCGGGATAGATATTTCTCTAGTTTATTTGATCGGGTCTCACCCTCAATTCTTGTGTTCATCCTTCGGGATAGATACATGATTTGAGATAAAGTGCTCTTTCATCTAAACTATGAAAATTATGGGGTCAATTTGACTTCATCTCTTTCATTTAAACTATGAAAATTATGGGGTCAGTTTGACTTCATATTTTTCAAAACTAAAATTTGAGGTAAAGCGCTCTTTCATCTAAACTATGAAAATTATGGGGTCAGTTTGACTTCATCCTTTTCAAAAATAAAATTTTTAAAATGTCCTTCCGAAGCAGGCAATGAGATTTCGATTATGATGACCGACAGCTTCTTACGAGCAAACCCAACACCAAAAATAGTGCTGACATGTCCCTCTGGTGATTCTCTCTCATTATTGTTGCTGTTATGCTCCTCTTCTTATCGACGACATGACTCCAAGCTCGCTGCATCTTTTAGGATATTGAATCCAAATCTATCCAGGAAACACACCTAGGAAATAAACACGGAAAAAAAGAAAAGAAAAGAGAGAGCACAACAATGAATAATAAAATCACATAACATTTATTCATGAAATGAGTCCTTATTTATAAAAAAAGGAACCATATGATTACATCTGTACCCCTAGTAAAGTAGGTAAGGAAGGGGCATTTTGAATAATACATAGTTATAAGGCAGGAAGTCTAGAAAAGTGTTCAACAGGTTAATGATCCGGGCGGCCATGGTCAAAGGGTTGACTGGGAGGTGCCGCCGCCTGTCTAAGATCCAGGAGACTTCTTTCACCCGCTCGACCTAGATGAGGATTCTTGTCAGATTGTCCTTTTAAGATTCATCTGGGCGACCTTTTGGAAGGGTTGTTGACTTTCGTCCATCTTGGTGCGGACATATTTTTGATATACATATCACTATATGTAATTTCTGGTATCGATTTCAGTAATTTCGCGTTCTTATGAATTTAAAAGGTTTGTTGCTGATGATATCCTTCTCATGGATAAGTTGAGAGAAAAAGCTCAGGAAAAATTTGAATTATGGAGGTTTACATTGGAGTCTAAAGGCTTTCATTTGAGTAAAACTAAAGAATAACGGAAAAACTTGAATTATGAAGGTCTACATTGGAGTCTAAAGGCCTTCATTTAAGTAGAACAAAAATTGAATACATTCATGTAATTTTAGTAGTAGTAGCTCTAGTGACAGAAGTGTAACTTTGGGTGATCAAATTATTAAAACGTATGAACGATTTTGATATCTCAGGCCTGTTGTTCAAAGTATAGATGGGGATGTTAATAGTAGAATTCAGGTTGGTTGGTTGAAGTGGAGGAATGCTTCGGGCCTTTTGTGTGAAAGAAAAGTACCGCTTAGACTGAAAGGAAAATTTTATAAGATGGTGGCGAGACCTGCAATGCTTTATGACGCTGAATGTTGGCCTTTAAAAGAGAAGCATCATACTAAGTTAAGTGTTGTCGAGATTAGAGTGATTGGGTAGATGAGTTGCTTTACACTTAGAGACAAAATGCAAAATGAATATATTCGTGATAGGGTTGGTGTAGCTCTTGTGACAGTCAAAATTAGAGAAACTTGTATTAGCTAGTTTGGTCACATTAAGCGTCAACCATATGATGATCCGATTAGGAGAGTAGATGTTTTAGAATCGACTTATGTTAAGAAAGACAGAGGTAGACCTAGGAAGACTTGAGCTTATTGTAAAAAAAAAGATCTTAATTTATTAGAACTAAATGAAATATGACACTAATTAGGAAACAATGGAGAAATAGGATTCATGTAGCCGACCCCACCCTACGTAGTGGGATCGAGGCTTTGTTGTTGGTGTTTCTTTTTAAATGAAAAAGACATTATTTTTACAATGTTTTAAATATTAATTTCAACAAAACTTAATTAAATAAAAATCTTTTTAAGTCAACCAGCACAAGTGCTATAACATAAGATAAGTTTTTTTTTAAATTTTTTTTTATTTTTTATTTTTGGTTGGAGAGTTTGTGTAAGGGTGTAAACGAGTCGAGTTGATCTTCAGAGTCAAATTGCGAGCTCGAGCTCATTATTCAAACTCGAGCGCTTGAATGAAGAGCTCGAGCTCGTCTCGTAGTCATAGACGTTGGCTCGCAAGCTAACTCGCGAGCTTGAACTAAATATTCATTTTTTTACAGGAGCTCATTGTAGAAGGTATTGGCGGCTGAATGAGGTGGAGGATGCACTGGCCGCTCACGAAAAAATACATTAAAATTATTAGTGATAGGCTAATTCAGTTGGATCGTGAGCCAACAAGCCAAGCAAAGTCAAACTCGAGCTCAAGCTCAAGCTCGTGACTCGATAAACTTAGCTCATGAGCTTATTTACGAGTTGAGCTAGAGCCGGCTCGTCCGCTGATTTACATACCTACCTTCGAGCATGGAAGGAAGCATAAACTGCTTTATCACAATGTATTTACATTCAAAGAAAAATACACGAATAAAATTGTTGACAAATATGGAGGAAGGAATCACGAAATGACCGTTGGAATTTAAAACATATTTTTCCTTTCAAGTAGCGTTATAGATTTATTGTAAAAAAGAAATTAAAGAACCATCACTACCATTAATAAAACGGAACGAGTGCAATGTATCGCCAGAAATTGATTTACTTTCCAAATCCAATTGCTAAATCCTCCACTAAAGGATCTTTAGCAAATAAAATTAATTAAACACGTCAAATTTCTATAAATAGAACGGTTAACATCATGGTTTTAAAAACGGGTATTTACATACATACCATCCAATTCCTATGTATTTACATATTAAAAGCTAAACTTTATTTTTTACATTTATACCACCAACTTCTTTCAATTTACATTAAAAAAATCACTATTTTGAGACTTTGGCTTTTAAGAGATTGAAATATATTCTTACATGCATGGATGAACTAATATATGTATGTAAAAGTTAAAGTTTAGATATGTAAATGCATAAGAATTGAGTGGTAATGACGTAACTTATGGACTCAAATGATTCGAAAGATTCAGCCTTTTTGGAAGGAGAAATTATTTTATACGGACTCCGCATGCATGCAGAGATGCATGTGGTGTTCGATCTCCACCGTCGATTACCGCAATAAAAAAAAAATTTAAAAAAAAATTGAAAGTGGGGCCCACTGAAATACATCTTTGCGGTGATCGACGGTAGATGACAAGCTCGTTAAGATTTGATGGTGATTTTTTTGCTTAACATTTGGAGAAGAAATTAAAGTAATTAATCTTAAGGGATTTGCAAACACATATATCACAAAAACTTTGAATCATTTAAATTTTTATATTTATTTATTTAACATATTAGTATTTAAACAGCTTTAAAAAATTATTATTACTATTAATTTATCTGAAATACATGTATTAATTTATAAATATTTTAAATACTGAAATATTATATAAACCAATAAAAAATTTAAGGGGTATTTACATACACACCGCTCAATTCGCGCGCATTTACATATCTAACATCAAAACTTAATTTTGTATATTTATACCGCCCAAATATTTTACAATCAATAAAAATATCTTTTTTTTACTTTTTAAAATAGAGAAATACATATTTTTTATCCATAAATAATGTGATATATACATTGAAGTTTAAGATGTAGATAAATAAATACATAAAAATTAAGTGATATATATATATATGCAAATCTTTCAAAATTTAAATATTAAATATATAAATAGATGTGAATCTTTCAAAATTTAAATATTAAATATGAAAGAAGAATTCTCTTCCTCATTCAAGAAGAGCTATAACTTTCCCGCTCAACTCTTCGCCATCTCTCTCTTTCTGGCTCTCCAAACACACAATCTGCATCCTCCCGTCTCTCTCTCTATCTCTCTCTCTCTCTCTATCTCTATCTCCATCTCGATGTTTCAGAAAATCTTCTGCCGTTGCAGTGGAGACGATAGCGTGGCCATTTCCACCTGCACGCTTCAGGAGGTAATTAATTTTCTCCATTCCCTATGATCGGGATTTACGCGAATGGTACTGAAATTAGGGTTAAAGAGCCTTTGCATTAGATTTATAGTGGAGAAAATAATCTGCGGATAAACCGAAGTAGAAATGTTTGTTTTTCTTCTTTTTTTGGTACTGGATTGCATTTCTTGCTTGGGAAATTAAACGGATGCCAAAATTTTTGTAGTTCATGGCGTGGTTTAAAATTGCACAATATGAGACCTGATTTGAGGCTTGTCTTTTGAAAAATTTGTAGTAGGACTTATGTCTCGTTTGAGATTGAAAGAAGAATAGTATAAGGGAAGATGGCCGAAATGTTGGAGATTTGAAGATTGGTATGTTCTCTGTGGAGATCATAGATGAATCTCATATTGAAGTTTGTTAATTGGTTCTTGTGTTCAATTATTATTTACTTTATTGTGGTTGCAGGCCTGTATTTGCTAGAAAGTTTAGGCAGTACTCCAATTAGCTTTCGATATACTTGAACACCTAAAAGCAGTTACAGGATTATGACTTTTTCTTTCTAATTTAGTTTGGAAAAGAGTTTAAATATAACGTTCATGATGATGCAAATTTTACCCGTAATTCGAAAATCTCCAACAAATCTAGAACATTATTTTAGTAGATTTATTTACATACACTTTAGTTCCTATGTGTTTACATATTAAACACCTAAACTTTAGATTTCACATAAAATACCCCTAATATATGCTTGGAAGGGTTTATTTCAATTTTTAAAAGTTAAAATAGTGATATTTTTTAATGTGATATGATTGATTTTGGTGGTATAAATGTAAAAAGTAAAGTATTGGTGTTAGATATGCAATTCCTGAAGAAAAATATGTAAGGAAAAGTTATTAGGTGCGGACTCCAATGCATCCAGAGTCCAATAATAAAGCGTCATGTGTCAAGTGGGCCCCACATATTTTAGCACTGACCAATCTCCGTGTATTTCGGTGGGCTCACTTGACATATGACGGCACTCAATTTGTCTCCGGACGCAAATTATATCTGCTTGCAAACGTAGCAATAATTAGCATTAGTTTTTTTAGTTGTAGTGCACATCTTTTCATTCTACATTCTGACTTATTACCTGGCAGACATTTGAAAAGCTCGGGGAGAAGGAATATCTCTTGCAAAGAAAGGTTGCTGTGGAAATTAAGAGGGCTAAAGAATTTGCTCAGGCAAAAAACAGAGAAGGTGCGAATCAGATAACACTAATTAAGTTCAGTAATTTAACGAGTATTGGGATTTGGTGTTGATTTTTTAATTTCAGTTATGTTATTTGTTGGGTGGCATGCTGTATGTTAATGAGATCATATATTTCTACTTATTTATGTACAATCCGATTGATATGTCTGCTTATGAATTTTATCAGTCATCATAGACTTGCTATGCTGAGCAGAACAACATCACAACATTTGTGGCCATCATTGCTATGTTCGTGTTAGGGGAGTAATTAAGCCAAGCTGATTCGTCAGTTGGCTCGATAAATGACTCGTGGACTGAGCTTGATGAGCTAACAAGCCAAGCTCAAGTCAGTCTCGACTCTACTCGTTGGCTTGTGAGTCGGCTCGTTTATAAAAAATAATTAATATAAAATATATTAAAAATATATTAGAATTCAAGTATTTATCTTGAAAGTATTAAAAATGTAAAAAAAAAAGTGATATTTTATATTTTATATTAAATAAGTTCTTATTAATTATCTCTTAAATACTCCTTATATTTGCCATTTTATTACATTTCTAGCAGGAATAATATTATTTTCTCTCTTTCATAATAAATAAGCCAACTTAAAATTGTAAATAGTAAGCTCTAGGTCCAGGCCGAACTCATTTAATTAATTAAACTCAAGCTGAGGGTGGCTCGAGCACAACTCGGACTAATTTGCACCCATACTCTGTCATTTTACATCAATTGTAACTGGATGAAACAGAGAGCCAGCTATTCGCTTGTGTTGCGAACTCCTATTTTGATCGAATAGTGCATGGAATATTTCTTAGGAGAAGCATCTGTTCATGGCTAAAATATAAAATTTGGCAGCTAATTATTCTTTATTATATTTATAGCTGCCCTGCGATGCTTGAAGAGGAAGAGGTTTTATGAAGAACAAATTGAGCATCTTTGGAGTTTTCAAATGCGTATTCATGATCAGGTATGATGATTAGTTTCCTAAACTTCAACTATTTACATACCACTAAATTCTTATGCATTTACATATCTAACCTAAACTTCAATTATTTATTTCTCAATGGAACAAAAGATGCTGAAAAAGTTGCCCGTCTATGACGGCGAGCCTCAACACATTACAACCAATGTCATCTTCCAGTGCAAAACTACACGTAGTTCTCTACGTTCAACTTTCAGGCCAGTTCCTTTGCACAAGAACGTTTAGGATTTGACAAAATTTTAAATGTTTGCTCAATTTTTATTTTGTTTTTTTTCAGAGGTTATATGTAATTTTTTTTTTCTGTAAATAAACTATTATCCTTGTTACTTTGTGCTTTTCTCATATAGCAAACAATCTTTTGCAGATCCTTTGCTTTATTTTCCTCTATACACGTGCCTAGTTTTATTTTAATTTATTTTTGCATATGTGATTTTTGGGAGTAAGGTTGATCAAAGGATATCCTGGATATTGTTGCGTTGATTCAAAGATTTCTGGTTGTCTATATTTTATTCTTCAATAAATGACTTTATATAGGAGAACCTTTGATTGTCATTGAATGCAAGGAATGCTTTTGATCTCTGATGAAGGAGAAATATCATCTTTTGAACATAGGTACAATGCTTTTGGGTCATCAACCTTTATGAGAATGTGCTTGTTTTTTTGAAGTAAGTTTGAGTTTTTTGAACTATCATTAATCATTATTTAGTGGCGATCTTTATCTAAAAGAACCTTGGATTATCTTATTTTATACATAGGCTATGATGGTGTTATTTTTTTTGGATCTAAAAACATTTAAAACTAAATTCAAGAATTTTAAATTTATTTTGATATCCGTACAAACTTTCACAAAGAAATTTATTATCGAGATAATGCAGTTTTACCCCATCCACCTCTACGAAGAGGTGCGCCCAAGAAACAAGGGACATGATTTAGAAATGTATCACTATCTATGCTTGGGGTATGATATAGTGGTAACACGGTCACTTGCTTTATATTCAACATACATTAATTTCATTAACATAGGATGACAGGTAGATTTTCTGATTATTATTATGTTTTTACCTTATATTATTTGCTTGTTTATTATTATTATTTTAATTTGTATAAAATAGTGTTCATGAGAAGAGGTGTTGACTTTGCTAGTAATAGTAGTGATTTGAGAGTTGTTGGGAAAGCGACACCTATTTTTAGAGGTTTATTCTCTTCCGAACATCATGTTTTTATTGCACAAATTATTGAGCCTCTAATGCTGGCATTGTTGCTTGTGTCCCAATCATGACACATAAATATCATCTAAGCCTTGCAAATTAGTATTGCTACTTGGATTACTCAAGTTGTTCAGTGATTCATTGGGTAGAAAATGAGAGAATCTTCTTGGAGCAATATTTCCCAATGTTAAAACTCCATAAAGCTAATGGATGATTCAAAGAAATTGGAGCAAAGTTCCAACACTCTTTGAAAGTACGGGATAAAAGTTCAATTGAATTGGTAGATTTGTTTCTTCCATTAGTCAACATGAACATTGCAAGCCTTGTAACTTATTTTATAAATTAAGAGAGGATGTTAGAAAATATTTATCAATTGTTAAATATTCTATCTTCAATGAGTTGATGGATTAAGCTATACCTCTTAGAGAAATACCATTACTTATGAAGAGAAAAAGGTTGGAAAATAGAAAAAAAGCATGCATTCAAGAAAACAGAAGTTCTATGAAAAAATCATCAATTGAATCATCGAGTTTAAAAATTTAAGAGCAATTATTATCAAACTCATTGTAGTAATGAACCTTATAACTTTATAATATGATTGGCGATAAGTGTTAAAATTTTTATAATGCCGATCCTAAAATCCAGGATTGTCCTTGCAAGAGTCAAGAATAACATACTCTGACATTTACACTAGAAAATATTTGAAGTTAAAATTAGCATATAACTGTTTGGTAGAAATCTCTTAGAGGGCAACATTGAAGGAATAATGGCAAAGCACTAGTAAGTCATTGATCCTGAAATTTTTTATATGTAAGAATTTATGAAGTTGACACCACTACTTGAATATTTTAAAATCCGGTAATAGCATTAAAAACTTGATCCCCCAAAAGGTGTAGCACAATGTTCCCCCAAGAGAAGGTCAGTCCTGACTTGATAATGAGTGTAAACGTCTCAACTCCTCGCAGGAAAAACTGAAGTGCCCCTAATATAAGGATAGTCCATTTCATAGTCATTTTGTGTTCACACCTCAAAGGCCCTAATATCAAACCAATAATCACATTGGCTTATGGAGCATTTTTTGCAATCACACAAAACAAGAAACCATCATTCTTTTGTTATTCTTACAATCTCTAATCAAAGAGTGAAAAGAATCAATCAAGAAATTGACTGTATACTGAATTACAACCAAATGTATTTGAGAAAGGTTTATATATGGGTAAGATATAATGATCAATAGACCATAAAGGTTCGAAGGGCCATGAAGTAGGCCAATCCCACCCGTCGAAGTTGTCAAACCGAGCTCATCTGTTGAAGTTGTTGAACCAAGTCCATCTGTCGAAGTGGTGAAACTAGCTCAAGAAAAACTTGCCACCGAAGAAAATCATCATTACATAAGAGTACACGTGTTCATCCTAATTTATGTCGTCACAATCTTCTTACCAAGGCATTTTGATAGGTATGGTACTGTACGAGATATAATTGTATAATTCTTTTTAACTTGTTTCCTCTTATGTGTAAAGGAGGGGAGGGCGTGCAAAAGAGGGCCCTCTCCCTCAAAAATTATCTTCTCTAAGCCTTTTTTTCTGAGATTCTTGGAAGTAAGAATGCAAACTATAGCGACACATCTATTATCTCCTTTAATTTTCTCCGCAAAACATGATCTTACGGAGTTGTATGAGCTCACAAAAAATAAGGCACCCTATGTCCTAAAAAGAATTCAACAATGTTATTGTTGTCCTATCTCACATAATCAAACCATTTGAAAAATTGTTGTTAAATGGATGTATGCCACCTTCATTGGATTCACTTGAAAGTCCAATTTTGAGAAAAAGGCCAATTGTTAAAGGAGTAATATGAATAATCCACTGATATTAATTTAGTAGTTTACAATTGATTGATTAGGAGCTAACTACAGCATTGTAATGAATAAATATCACCCTTGGGTAGGATGATGTACTTGCAATGAAAAAAAAATGACACGCTTCTCATGTTTTAAATCTCTCATTTCTTTCTCTTAGGAGTTCTAGCAAGCTCAAAGTATTTCAATAGAATTGATTTCCTATCAGAATAATTATACAAGAAACTTACATTAATAGCTTTACATTAAAAAGGTTTGATATCAATTATGTGTAATATTTATGGAATAGTCATTTAACTAAGAAATAATGAGCTAAAATGTAACAAAAATCAGGTCATCCCATTCTTCCAGATCAATTTGGAGAAAAACTTGGGAGATATTATTCAAATTAAGCTTTCATAATGATAAATCTTAAAAGTAATAATTTTTATTAAATGAATGCAATATATAAATAATTAATCAAAATTTAATTAAAATTTTTTAAATAATGAATTTAAATATTTGAGATTCATTAAAATTTAAGATTTAAAANCTGCTACAACGAGGAGCTTGAAGCTAGCACTCTGGGCAGCCCGACCATCTTCTACAGTAAGAGGATTTACATCAACACATCCTTCCTTAGCTTTAAAATGACAAAGCCATAGGAATTTGAGGTTGTTTGCCTAGTGCAACATAAATCCTCAAACATATTTTTAGGCTTTTGTACAACCATATTGTATAATATAAGCCCTAAACTCGTCTTAGGACTCCGAGGTAGTCGTTTGTCACGAATTAAATCCTCACATCTTCCAGGCAATTTGTGTTGATTGTTTCACACAAATGTAAGCCCTAAATAAATAAAAATTGGCAGGATGAAATACTTAAATATCTCTCCTCCAAAACTAAAACCAAACAATAGGATAGACTGAGAAATCATCAAGGTTCTCCTTTAGATCTATGACATCCCCTAGTTATTCCTCTTTTGCAATCTACAATAAAATGTTCCAAATTTGAACTAATCCCCTTCACACTTCTTAGTCCAATATCTTTGAAATTTCCTTACCAATTGAACTCTTTGAAGATCTTTTTTTTTCTGTTGATTTTATCGAGAGTATTCTTAGGTAACTTTTGTTACCTAAGATGTAATTAACTATAGGGGCTTGCCCTTATAGGAAGCTTTTCCCGAACCCAGCATAATATAAACCCCATTTAATTCCTTATATTAAATAGGGGAATTTGTCGGCCAATACATTGGTTTCGCAGACCAAACGAATGTCATAACTTTCTCTAGTTTATTTGATCGAGCCTCACCCTCAATTCTTGTATTCATCCTTCGGGATAGATATAGGATTTGAGGAAAATTGCTCTTTCATCTAAATTATAAAAATTATGTGCTCATTTTGACTTCATCTTTTTCAAAACCCAACTTTTTAAACGTCCTTCCGAAGCGGGCAACGGGATTTCAATTTCGATGGCCGACAGCTTCTTACGGGCAAACCCCAAACCAAAAATAGTGTCGACAACATTATAACAAGACACCCTAAAAAACTTAAACTCATCATGACAAGGAGCTTGAGCCTAGCATTGTGGGCAACACAGCCATATTCAGCAGCAAAACCTGTCTTCCTCAGCTATACCATTTCCTTCCTTAGAATTAAACAATCGAGCCATAGGATTTTGAGGTTGTTTGCTTATGAAACATAAATCCTCACCTCATCTTTAGGCCTTTGTACAACTCTGCCGTACAATCTAAGCCCTAACTCGTCTTAGGATTTTGAGATTGTCGTTCATCACGACCAAAATCCTCACATCTTTCAGGCTATTTGTGTGATCATTTCACATGAATGTAATCCCTAATAAATAAAATTGGCAGGATGAAACACTCAAATAAATTTCTCCTTAAAATTGAAACGAAATAATAGGATAGACTAGGAAGTCGCCGAGGTTCTCCTCCGGATCTATGACATCCTCTAGTTCTTCCTCCTTTAGATTCTATAATAAATGTTCCAAATTTGAGTCATTCAAATTGCATACCTCTTTGTCTGATTTCATTGAAAATTCCTATCCTTTTGAACTCCTTGAAGATAATATTTTCTGATTTTTGTTGAGAGTTTTTTAGGTGACTTCAGTCATTTAAGATGTAATTAACTATAGGGGCTTGCTCTTATAGGAAGCTTGTCCAAACCCAGCTTAATGTAAAACTTATTTAATCCTTTATATTAAATAAGGGAAATTGTTGGCAAATAAACTGGTTTCACAGACCAAACGGATGTCATATATTTCTAGTATTTTTTATCGAGCCTCATCCTTAAGTCTTATGTTTATCCTTAGGGATAGATACAAGGTTTGAGGTATAGGGCTCTTTAATTTAAACTATGAGAAACATGGGGTCAGTTTGATTTCATATTTTTCTAAATATTATATATATATGTAAATTAACACGTCCTTCAAAAGTGGGCGACGTGATTTCGATTCTAGTGGTTGACAGCATCTTACGGGCAACTCCTCAACCAAATTAGTGCCGACAGCGTCTAGCGACTCCATTGGGGACTAGCTTCTCTCTCCATTTAAATCAGGAAATACTATCTTCACACATCTGTAATGTGTCCATGTCCCTTTGGACCAAAATACCCTTCTTCTGTAGACATACTTTACCCATTTTTGTCTTGGGAAAGTACTGCTAACTTTTTGGACTTCAGGATCGTCTGTTCAACCACCTTGAACATAGGGGTACAGGAGGCCATTAAGGACTTTTTAATCTTCATGTGAGGTCGGACACCAAATATCTGTGTTGGTGGACTAGTTCTACCTAGGCATTGTGTGTGGAGAAATGGGTCCCGCATTGGGTCCTAAACACTTCACATCTTCTTTCGAGCTTTATTTACTGTTCTGCAAATTAAATCAAATAATGTTGTGCTGCGTGCACTTTAAAATTTTCTTATATTAATTAAATTTTTCTACTTTCAAATTACCTTTTTGTTGAAAATTTCAAAATCCCCAAAATTAGGACTTACCCGGTCTACAGATCAACCTTTGTTAATTTTTAGTGCTTGCACTAAGATTACAATGTTTTGGCTATATAGCTAACCCCAAATATTTCTATTTTAAAGCTGCTGCAATGGCCTTCCCAATGCTAAATTTTTCTTCCAACTTTCCGACAAGACATTAAGCCCACAATGTCGCTCATACCAATAAGTTTGGAGCCGATTTTGAAGAACTTGAGGTTATCCTCGGGAAGGCCCCGTTCATCATAATGAAAGTCGCCACTCCAAAAGTTCACGAGCCTTCTGCTGAATTCAACTTGAACTTCCTTCAGGACTTCCCTTCATGTAAGAGGGTCAAGACTATTGCCGTCACGACACCCACCAAGCCTGCTGTTCCCACTGCTGCTAAGGCAAAAGAAGTTATGATCATTAGAGATCCAACTAAGGGATTGGTTGTCTAGTCATTAATGTTCAAAATCAAGTTAGGTTCGAGAACTACGTTGCTAACCCGAACTCAAAAGAGGAACTGCAACAGGAGGGTTCGGAGGGCTGCTAAAACCAAGGCTCACAAGGAGACACCTGTTGAGGAAGATCCTCACCAGGATGAGTTGGAATTACTAGAAACCTATCCACTCCTGTAAGGAAGTAGATTCCATCCTTTAAAGGATAGCAATGGGTACGAGAGTATCCGAAAAATTGTCGCTACTTTACCATCACTTCATGAACATGGTGAGGGGAGAAAGAAGTCCACTCCTATCACCCGCGTCAGTTCAAATCTTCAGAGGCTAGTTGCCAAGGACGGCTGCTCAGTTAGTAAACTACTCAAATGAGTGGGACATGCAATATGCCCTCACATAAAAAAGGAAATCTTAAGTGACATCAAATCTGCCAGACGACCTCAGAAATCAACTGAAGCTTTGCTTGCTCATATTCGTCTGGTTTCACTTTGGGAGCAAAGTTGATACCGCCATAGTTACCACCGATTCTACCGTCACCAGGACCACAGGTCTTCGATCAAACAAGTCAAGACTGGGTCCAAGAATTCTACTGATCACACATTACAAGGATATTCCTAAAGTATCAGAGAAAACAGATGAAGAAATTACCCAATACTGTACTCAGTCTGCATCATGGGGAGCATACTTCTCTTCAACATACTGATATTTCTTTTGAGACATTTTGTCTCAAGACATCACCGTTAAAGAAAAAGGTATGGATACCCAAGGTCGCTATAGCGATACAGTACGGTGAGCCTGCAATGCAAGTTCATGGAATCAAGCCAGGGTTTGAAGTATCTAACATGTCACAACAATTGCCAACGAGATGAAAAAATGAGAGGAGGAGGTCCAGCAGGGTCCTCCAGATCTTAAGGTAATTCAAGATTCAATAATTGAAGAAAAAGTTGAAAAGCTCATAGTCAAGGTTTCTGAGTTGGCTTGGGAACATGGAGTCTCCATTGATGATGATGAAGATTTAGTCTATAATTATTACCTCGAAGAAGATTTCATTGATATCCATGTTAACAAAACCTGAGCTACTACATCTGCACGCGAGGCTCAACCTCTCGTCAAAGAGAACACCATAGATGAGCTGCGTAGGGCTATCCTCCTAAGCGATGAGCAAGTCAGCCAACTGAAGAAAAGGATAGAAGAGATGGCCGCAGCCATGACTGTCATGGCCACAATTCAAGAACAATCTCAACCTCAACAGTTAGCCTCTCCAGAGGTCAACCAACATGAAATTATATATATTACAGATGAAAGAAGAGAAGTCATTTCAGCAAATAGAGATGAGCAACCAAAGAAGGATTCTCCATTAAGCAACATGCCAGAGAAGGAATTTAAGAAATGTTGAACAAGTTCGTGAGTCCTTAACCCAATCTCAGGTTGGTGCATTGATTTTAAAGAGTAGACCCTATCCAAAAGAATTTGATGCCGTACCCTTCCCCAAGGGTTTTATGGCCCCAAACTTTAAGATATTTGATGAGACTGGAAGTCCCAAACAGCACAGCTCATTATCAGTTGTGGCAACACAAGAAGTAAGGAAGCTTTACTCTTCCAACAATTTTTTAGTAGCCTGTCATGGATTGCTTTTGATTGGTATGTCGATTTGCCCAACGGATCAGTTAAGACATTTACCGAGTTGGAATAATTATTTATGAGGAGTTTTGTCAGAGCACAACACCATGACTCTATATGAGAGCTCATGATGAAAAAACAAAAGCACAATGAAACTTCAGTGGATTTCATTTTGAGGTGGAAAAACCTTAGCTTGAAGTGTGAACCTCAGCTACAGGAACATCATGCAATTGAGATCTTACTGAAAAGATTCTACAGGCCAGTAGCTTTCATGCTCAAGAGACTCACCATCAAATCCTTTGAGATGCTACTCAACAAGGCTAGCATTCTTCAAGAAGAAATCAAATATATGGATTCTCACGAGAAATCCAAGGCAACTAGATTATTTGAAAAGAAGTCAGGGACAATAGCGACTGTCGATAAAGAGAAGCAACCAATGAAGATATATGCAGAAAATACTCATCATTCTTCATCACAGCATGCTCAGAAATAGAATAGCCAGTCTAACCAGCGACTGCCTCAAGAAGGATCACCTCGAAAAGGGAATAAGAGAATATCTTTGCCAAAACATCATAAAATGGTGTATTCTTTCAAAGCTGAAGTCGTATCCAAGATTTTCAGAAGTGTGATGAAGAATCCTTAATTCAGACTACTAGATCCAAAGAAGCACGAAGAGGAAAGATCAACTAAATTATTTCCCATATCATAGATTTCTTGGGCACACTGAAGAAAAATATTTCATCTTTAAGGATTGGCTCGAGAAGAATCTTAAATAAGGGAATATAACTATCCCGAGAGAACATTTAAAGGAACCTGAAATAGGTTCCATAAGTATGATTTCGGCTAAGCCAATCTCTCCGATTGATCCATATACTGGAGAAGATTGATGAAATGCAGTATGGAGCAAATTTTCCAACAAAATATTGAACCAAATCTAGAATCTTCAAAACAAGACTCCGTTCAGAATCTTCAGCCTGCCAAGCCCGAGATGAAGATTTCACCAGAAGATTCGTCGTCAAAGAAAAGAAGAAGAAGAACACCACTACAAAGATTGATTGCATAGGGGGTAAGATAGGGGTTGCCTCTACTAGATTAGTTGTCACGAATTTGGGGAAGAAAATCCTCGAACCCCTGACTTTGTATGATTATCTTTTTATCCCTCCGGGGTCTTATGAATATAATGATTGTGATTTCGGCTACATTATAACTATTTTATATGACAACGTAAATGATTTAAACCAATCTAGCTTTGATCTCGATTACCAAAATTATCCTTAAATCATACTTGAGTCCGATGAACCTATTGGTAAGATTGAAGAAGACATTGATAGTACCGCTTACGACAGCACCGAGAATGAGGAACTAATTCTTGAGCACCACGGTGCACCGCTTGCCATCAACTTAGTTCTTTTGGACAAAGAGGAAACATCAACAGATTCAAAAATGATGTCACAAGAAGAAGAAATTACAGAAGTGAACTTAAGGAGCAAGAGAGTGTTACCTCCAGGAATAGCTCCGATAGATAAAGGAAAATAAATGGTAACTCGAGAAGAACTACCTCCACTTCCACTAGTAGAAGCACCACACAACCAAGAGAAAATTGGCGGATCATACAAAGTGAATTACAATGTGCTAGCTCATCTTAGAAAGTTTTCGGTCATATTAAGCATCTACGACGCTTTGATCCTGTCAAAGGAGATGAGAGAGTGTCTGGTTACAGAAAAAATCAATTTATCCACCATTTATGTAGATACCATATTTTTACAACTACCTTCATCTATAATAAGACTGCACACCTTCCTCTTAATAGTACAATAAACACATGGAAGATGTCATGCCCGAGCCACTGCTAATCCCTCTTAGACTCAATCAGGAGAACTTGTCGAACCACAAGAATTTCATCATTATTTGTAGGTAGCTAGTATTATCCATTATCCTCTCTATCTACTCCACAGCACCCTGCTCTGTTAAAAAAAATCACCCTCGTGTTTGAACAGTTAGATGAAATGTGTCTGTATCCAATGTCATGGTGGTGCTTGTCTGGTCAGTGATATTTTCCTCCTATGTTAGCTTCTCTTCACGTGTGGTAGGTTTGGGTACTCTAATTGGTGTGCCGTTGCTACTTCATCTAAAGGCTGAATCCAGTATGGAAGTAGGTGTGAACCTGATGTTGCAGTGTTGTCTCTCCACCTTCAAAGCTAAAATTTGAAAATTTTATAAAATTCAATGGGGTTATAACTGTACCACATTGCCAATAAATTGTCTCAACCCCCTAGATATCATCCTACAATGTTTTTTATCGGGCTCCATTAGTTCATACATCAACAAAAGCTGCTCGAACTCAATGATGTACTATTCTACTGAAAGATATTCTTATTGTAAGTAATGAAGCCTCAAAAACACATCATGTCTACAATGTGTTGCTGGATACTTATGGTGCATCGACCTTTTCATCTTGGATCAGATAATAATTTTGTTTTTTCCCTGACACTGACATAGGCACTTCAAGTTCTCCTACCATTGAGACGCACTTTTCTTCAACTAGATGGCGATCAACTTTACCCTTCTATCAGGTGGGACGTTCTTATACTTGAAGACTCTTTTTATTTTTTGGAGCCATTAAATAAACTCATCTGGTTCCATGTGCTCGTCAAAATCTAGTAGATCCACCTTGACTCCAAATCACTGTCCTTCCTCCTATACTTAATGTGAATCAAAATGGCATTGACTCTTCATCACTTGAAGCTTCTTGGTGAAAAGAGTTTTCTTCATCTCCTTCACTTAGGCGGTCACTAATGTTGTTGTGGGTGACTTCCCGATGTTGTCTTCTTTCAAAATCAGCGAGCCTCTACTGCAAATGGATGATTTCCTGGTGTATATCCTTTATGGTAATTTCCTGAGTAGCTTGTTGGTGCTACAATTTCACGAACAACAGGCAAGGAAATCCTCCCGGGATTCTCAGGTACGATGAAGTGGATTCGCTGCCCCCAATGATTAAATGGATGATTAAACAAATGGTTCAATGGAACATACTGCCAGTCGATTGCATTCCAAACAGCTGCATCATCAACATATATGACGAGGGAGACTGCATACCTCCTCACATTGACCATCATGATTTTTTAAGACCCTTCTACACAATCTCATTCATGAGTGAAAGCAATATTCTTTTTGAAAAAGAAATCAATGTCATTGGCCCCGGAGAATTCAGAGGAACTGTTGAGATTCCCTTACCAGTTGGTTCAGTGCTCGTTCTAAAAGGCAACAGTGCAGACGTTGTCAAGCACTGCATTCCCGGAGTACAATGCCGTAGGGTGTTTGTGGCTTTCCGATGGATGGACAACAGTAAAATACCATTTGGATTTCAGCCAGATCCTGAACTCAACAAACTGCTGCTGTATGAGCTATGAGAAGGTTGCACCTTTAGGTGCACGTGAAGGCAATTCTTGTCCTGGAACGTAGTTTAGAAGGTCAGCTTAATCATGAGCTTACTATGGAAGGGGACATATATTCTAAGGGTTTCTCTTTCTTCTCTACTACATTACATATATGATATGTATCAGACATGATCAATTCGTGATATGTACTCGACATGACATATTCCTGATGTACCTTCATGCAGTTTGCATATTGTACTCTTTTTGAGGCATTGACCTACTTTTCATATGTAACATTTTATTGAAGCAGATTAATGAAATTCCTTTTAAAAAATTTTCCTGATTGTTCAATTTCCCTTCTCGATGTGATGGATAAAAGCCATTGATCCACGCATTGGTTCACAACTACAATGAACGAAGAGCAAAACAACAAACATTTAATGACAAAAAAAGGAAACTTTCAAATAAAAAATGACGAACATAATATAAATTGTGATAAATTTAAATAAAAAAACCCTCTTTTGAAAAATCAACCAACTTAAATTAAAATTTGAAAACATATTTTTGAAAATTAAATATGATAAAAACAGTAAGAAAAGAAAATAAATTTGTTGAGTGGATTCTCTCGATTTTGGAGATTCGCACTCTTTGTACACGCAACACAACTATCTTTGTGTGCACTAATTCTCTTCACATCCCCGTGGAATTTCACATTCTGCACAAAAAAAGAACTCTGAAATTCTCACAAATCCTCTTCAGCAATACCGGCCTTTACGTACAACACATGTTTTTAAAATTAAACACTACAAACTCTGTAGAATTCTCATTTCGAATCAGTCACTAGCTTCTGATTCACCCCTTTTGAGGTTGGTCCTTACCTTCCGACGCTCTCTTTCTGAGATTGACCCTTACCTATCAATTCTCATTTCGAATCAGTCACTACCTTCTGATTCAACCCTTTTCAGGTTGGTCTTTATATTCTGACGCTCACTTTTGGGATTGATCCTTTCCTTTCAATCTTCATTTTCGAATCAATCCCTAATTTCTGATTCACACCTTTTGAGTTTGGTCTTTACCTTACGCACTCACTTTTGAGATTGATCCCTACCTTTCAATTCTAATTTTTGAATCAGTCCCTAATTTCTGATTCACACCTTTTGTGATATGTCCTTACCTTCTGACGCTCACTTTTGAGATTGATCACTACCTTTCAATTCTCATTCTTGAATCAGTCCCTAATTTATTATTCACACCTTTTGAGGTCGGTCTTTATCTTTTGACGCTCTCTTCTAAGATTGATCCTTACATTTCAATTCTCATTTTTGAATCAATCCTTAACATCTAATTCACCCTTTTGAGGTCAGTCCTTACCTTTCAACGCTCTCTTTTGAGATTGACCATTACCTATCAATTCTCATTTTGAATCAGTCACTACCTTCTGATTTACTCCTTTCGAGGTTGGTCCTTACCTTCTGACGCTCTCTTTCTGAGATTGACCCTTACATGTCAATTCTCATTTTAAATCAGTCACTACCTATGGATTCAACCCTTTTGAGGTCAGTCTTTACCTTCTGACGCTCACTTTTGGGATTGATCCTTAGCTTTCAGTCCTCATTTTTGAATCAGTCTCTAATTTCTGATTCACATCTTTTGAGGTCGGTCTTTAACTTACGATGCTCAATTTTGAGATTGATCACTACCTTTCAATTCTAATTTTTGAATGAGTCCCTAATTTCTGATTCACACCTTTTGTGATCTGTCCTTACCTTCCGACGCTCACTTTTAAGATTGATCACTACCTTTCAATTCTCATTTTCAAATTAGTCCCTATTTTCTGATTCACACCTTTTGAGGTCGGTCTTTATCTTTCGACGCTCTCTTTTAAGATTGATCCTTACATTTCAATTCTCATTTTTGAATCAGTTCTTAACCTCTGATTCACCCTTTTGAGGTCGGTCCCTACCTTTCGACGCTCTCTTTTGAGAATGACCATTACCTGTCAATTCTCATTTTGTATTAGTCACTACCTTCTGATTTACCTCTTTCGAGGTCGGTCCTTACCTTCCGACACTCCCTTTTTGAGATTGACCCTTGCCTGTCAATTCTCATTTAGGATCAGTCACAACCTTTTGTTTCACACTTTTCAGGTCGGTCCTTACCTTCTGATTCTCTCTCTCTGAGATTAACCATTACCTGTCAATTCTCATTTTGAATCAGTCACTACCTTCTGATTTACCCTTTTGAGGTCAGTCCTTACCTTCTGACGCTCTCTTATCAAGTTTGAACGTTACCTGTCAATTCACATTTTGAATCAGTCCATAATTTTTGATTTACACCTTTTGAGGTTGGTCCTTACCTTCCAACGCTCACTTTTGAGATCACTACCTTTCAAATCTAATTTTTAAATCAGTCCCTAATTTCTGATTCACACCTTTTGAGGTAGGTCTTTATCTTCTGATGCTCTCCTCTAAGATTGATCCTTACCTTTCAATTCTCACTTTTGAATGAGTCCTTAACCTCTGATTCACCCTTTTGAGGTCGGTCCTTACCTTCCGATGCTCTCTTTTAATATTGACCATTACCTGTCAATTCTCATTTTGACTCTATTAGTACCTTCTGATTCACCCCTTTTGAGGTTGGTCCTTACCTTCTGATGCTCCCTTTTTGAGATTGACCCTTACCTATCAATTCTCACTTAAGATCAGTCACCACCTTCTAATTCACTTATTTGAGGTTGGTCCTTACCTTCTGACACTCTCTTTTCGAGATTGACCATTATCTGTCAATTCTCAGTTTGAATCAGTCACTACCTTCTCATTCAACCTTTTGAGGTCGACCCTTACCTTCTGACGCTTTCTTTCCGAGATTGACCATTACCTGTCAATTCTCATTTTGAATCAGTCACTACCTTCTGATTCACCCCTTTTGAGGTCGGTCCTTACCTTTCGATTCTGTCTTTTTTAGATTGATCATTACCAGTCAACTCTCATTTTGAATCAGTCCCTAATTTCTGATTCACCCTTTTGAGGTCGGTCCTTACCTTCTGACGCTCTCTTTTGAGATTGATTGTTGCCTTTCAATTCTCATTATGGAATCTGTCCCTAATTTCTGATTCACCCTTTTGAGGTCGGTCCCTACCTTCCGACGCTCTCTCTTGTGATTGATCCTTAACTTTCAATCTTTGTCTTGGGATCAGTCCTTAACTACTGATTCCTCTCTTTTTATGGTCGGTCATTAACTTTTGACCCTCTTCTAAAATTAATACCTGAATTTCAAATCTCTCAGGATCAGTACTTACACACTGATTCCCATCCTCTATAAATTCTTGAAATCACATAAATCAAAATCCACTCTCCAATCCCCAGTAAGAGTCCCTACTTCTTGACTTTGATCAAATATTCACCTGTTATATTCCCCAGCGGAAGCAAATAGCACACATAATCCCACACTCCTTCCATTTCTCTTGACTTAGGAGTTTGTAATGGTTTTGTTGAGCTCATCATTCAACACCAATACGCGCGGTGTGCTTGCCCAGCACACCCCATCTATTTGGGGTCCATTTGTTGACCTCACTTTTGGTTGAGGTCTAGTCTCTCTCTTTAGTAGCCTAGGGTCTAGCCATAGGACTTTTCTATTGACTATTCTTCGAAAACTAGAAAAGGTAACCTCATCATTAGAAATTCTAAACTCTTCTTTACTCAACATGAAGTTCCACATATTGGTCCTAACCTCTAGCACTTAGTAGGTGGGGTCAATATGAGGGAGCTCAAGAGGAGTCCCCATAGGGCTGCTTGGCCTTAGGGTTGACCCTCGGTGCTATTCTGGAGCTAGTTTACACACTTACACTCTCATTCACTCACCTTCCCTCACATTCACTCACAACTCGTCATTCAATAAGTTGCCAAATGTTGACCTCACTTTTGGTTGAGGTGTAGTATTTCTTTTTAGTTGCCTAGGGTCTAGCCATAGGACTTTCCTATTGACTATTCTTAGAAAACTAGAGAAGGCGCCCTCAACATTAGAAATTCTAAACTCTTCTTTACTGAACATGAAGTTCCACATATTGGTCCTAACCTCTAGCACTTAGTAGGTGGGTTCATTATGGGGGAGCTCAAAAAGAGTTCCCATAGGGATATTTGACCTTAGGGTTGACCTTGGGTGTTGGTCTAAAGCTAAGGCACTCACTTCACTCACAATCACTCACTACCTTAAACCCAAAATTATCTGACTTTGACCCCTTGAGCCTTTGGGAAACTCATGTAGATGGTCCCCTAAACCTACTAGCCCTAGTTTAGGGTTTAGCTAAGACCAATACATAAAGGACCCAAATGGGTTTCCATTGGTCCATGGCTTGCTTTTGGTGATTAGTTCCCCAATTTTACCCAAAATACCCAGCTTGGCCTTTGCCCCTAAACTACCCCAATTTACTTAAGTACCCTTGAATACTCTTCATGGAATTCCTATTGACCATTCTCAATAATAAATTTGGACTTAGCTGAAGGCTAGCCCAATCTAGACCCAAGTCTAGCCCAACATGCCCAAAATGACCAAGTCTCCAAAATCCTTCAAATTGACCCTCCAATTGAGCTCAAAACCCTTTTCATCCTTCACCAAAATTGTTCCTTTCAATCACTTACACCAAATGCAAGATTTATTTGGACAAAATTGACATGACTTACCTAGCCTAAACCAAATTTTTGGTCATTTTCACCCACTTGGACCCATGCACTAAATGTGGCCTAACCACCCCAAAGTCACAAAATTCATGATTCCACAGTCATTAGTTGGACCCTAAGACTAAGCCAAAACTCACCTAACCCAAGCTAAGTGAACCATAGATCAATGGTCCCCTAAATTAATAGAATTGATTTCCATTTTTTCTTAGGCTTAAGATGTTTTTGCCAAAACTAAACCTCAGCCTATTAAATTACTGTGACAGATTCCTCTGGGTTCCCTGAGCTCCTAGCCACCTCCCCATGCCATGTTTGGTAGTCCTAGTCATCAAAAAAGCCAAAACTGAGGGCCACCTCACCTAAATGAGATGTTGGAGCCTCTCTGCCTTCCACCTAAGCACCACATTGCACCCCCAATTGGCCATGACAACCACCCCTTAGCCATTTTTATAAAATCTCACCTCCACGACCATGGTGGAAGTGCTAAAATTTTGTCAAAGAGAGCTTCCCAAATCACTCACAAAGCTTCTTTGAGACCTCCTCAGTGCTATCCAACCATCTTCCTCTATTGATTCCAACTGTGGAAGCTAAATTTTGACCTCAAACTTCTGTCTAAAACCAGGACAAAGCCCAATACACCTCCACAGTCCACCAAACTCAAATTAAACTTACCCACACCTTCACACTATTGAACGAAGACAAAGCGCAATCAAATCCCTCTTCCACAGAGCCCCTAGTATAGACTTTGATCAACACCTGAAATCTGCCTTGGTCGAATTTGGGTCTAAGCATTTCAACACAAACAGAGGCTTGATCGCTAGCCTCCTTGGACTCCAATGAACATGCAAGGAATCTCTGATTAAAGCTTCCCTTCTCAAAGCAAAGGTATTGAACTCCTCCTCATCTCGAGCCCCTTTTGATTCTCCATTTGCTTGGGCCTGATTTCGTGGCATCTTAACCGTATAAAAACCTTCCTCTAGTCTAGACGAGAATTTTGAAGGAAAATTCATTCAATTTGGTTGAGAAATGAGGGAGATATTAAGCCTTGACGATGGACGACTCTCAAGCTAGGCCATTGTGGATGATGACGGAGTGTCGTTTGATTGAGCGTGTATCAGATGAACGGTCAAGATGAAGCCAGACAACGTTTCTTTACATGAACTGCGGGATGCATGGCTGCTAGCGTGGACGGTGGCATTAAATGGGAGCGCGTCGCGTAAAGCTTCAGAGCTGCCTAGGAACTAGTCAGCGCCGCGCATTTAAATAGATAAATAGGAATTTAAATCAAACGACATGTTCATTTGAGTCTATTTGACGGCCTAAATTAATTTTTCAAGTTAAATATCTTTTTTGGCACTAAAATGATTTTGAATGATCAAAATATAACTCAAAAAATTATGAAAAATCATTTTTGGAGTTCTCTGTGATCAGGATAATTTTATAAAAATAAAATAGTATTTAAAATAAAAACTTCATTTTTAGCCTATTTTAAATATTTAAATAATTAAAAATTCATAAAAATCACAAAAATAATAAAATGCATGGAAATGTTCTAAATTGTCTTCTAAGTATTTAAAAACAATTAGAATATTTTTCCTGATTTACTAGATAAATATATTGTATTTTGAAGCTTAAAATAATTTTTAAAGGCTAAAAAATGGATTTTTACTAAAATAATTCGAATAAACCAAATAAAAATCAAAAAAATATAAAATTTACTTCTCTGGGTTCTCTGACCTCAAGTAGACTTTTCAAAAATGCAAAACTTAATTTTCCCCATTTAAAATATTTTATATTTATTAAATACCCCAGAACTTAAGATAATTCTAATAGTTCAAATAAAATTCAAAAAATATGAAATTTTCCTAAATAGGCTTTCTATTCTAGGTCTATCTCCAGTAAAAATTTCAAGTGATTAGGCTTCACCTTGGTCTATTTAGCAAATTTTCTTTGAAAAATTCTATTTTTGCATGAAAATAAATATATAAATTTTGAAAAATTATATTTTGTCCTCTCATGTCTTAATTGACCCATGAAATAGGTAGGATAAAAGTTTTAAAGTCATTTGATTTGAATTTGACAAATTATGAAGTGTTGGAGCCTTAGGGGCAAAAGTGTAATTTTAGGAATTTGGCCTTAATTAACATTTATGCTTAATTCAAAGAGGGAAATGAGCAACCTCCGATCTTAATTAACTTATTTGGAAGACTGAAAATAAAAGTGGATTAATTGGTAGAAACCCATCTCACTTTCTTAATTAAAAGGATAAATTAATAAATTTCTAAATTATTAAAATTTGGAAGTTTATCAAAATTAAGAAAATCTAGGACTTAGGGGTATGACTTTAGATGTCAATAATTAATCAATTTAATACCCCTATTTAAGGTTCCAATGAAATTCAAATAATGAATCATGATCACCCAAAATTTAACCTTTTTAAAATTTATTAAGACACTCACCTATGTCTTAAGGGTTTAGTAGTGATCTAAGTTAAATCAAGGCTGATTAAATGAGGATTAGAAAAGAAAACATAACTAAAATTTAAGACCTTTAAAACAATACAAGTCGAATTAGGACCAAAATTTGGCTAAGTGTTCCAACAACACTAGCTTGCCTCATTTAAGGGTCTTCATTCACATAATCTTCAAAATTAAATTACAAATGATAATTACCCTACTCTTACGGATAATTAGGACACAATGTTCATTGAGCATTAGGGTGTTCATAGAGTGAATTATTAAGCAACACAATAAGTTTAAATGAGCTCAAGGCCTTTCACAAAGTAGTGAGAGGGAAGCATGAACCTGCTTCTTTCTCCTAACATGTTGGATACCTCAGAGGTCTACTAAACTTAATGTGCTTTTCTTAACAAAATCGTCCTTAATCAAACTAATAGGGACCTACCAAGATATGACCTAGGGTTAGGTAGGTCGCCAAAACTTTACTTTCCTGCTTCATATAAAATATCTTGACATGCATTTTAAGTTTTAGGTGGTGGAATGAGAAGACTCACCAGCTACGCTTTTTATAGTTTACAGTGTTGTCTTTCTTGTACTTTTTTATACTTCCAAAACTTGCATGCTAAATAACAATGCCACCCTACATGAAAACTAAAACTATCAGGATAGTCACAAAACCAAACCCAAAACTAAAGTTAAAATCAATCAAGATAAAATTCACCGCCACTACATTCAAAATATAAAACAACTCAAAATTTAATCACGAACATCACAAAAAATCACAATCTCAACAAAATTAAGACATATCTATTGGATGATTGGGAATTCCTCGGAGGAGGTAACCTACGGTTGCTAACGAGGCATCTCAAGATCTAAATGAAATTATGAAACTCATTAAGTAGAGTTTAGTAAATTCATTTGGACTAAGTGAATCCAATAAAAAATAGTGGTGTCGGAACGTGGGAACCGTGGGATCGTAACCAGTGCCGCTCTAATCAACATTAACATCCCCACATAAAAATTTAAAGAACTTCAACCATAGGGCCACTTGATTTAACATCTTAACTTGACACCATAGAAAACTCAAACTCGTCATGATAAGGAGCTTGGAGGGCAGCACGGCCATCTTCAATAACAAAACATGACTTCACGAGCTAAATTGACTTCTTCCCTTAGAATTAAACAAAAAAACCATAGGACTTCGAGGTTGTTTGCTTGGTGCAACAGAAATCCTCATCTCATCTTTAGGCATTTGTATAGCTCTGCTGTACAATATAAGCCCTAACTCGTTTTAGGATTCTGAGGTTGACGCAACCTAAATCCTCACATCTTACTGGCTATTTGTGTGATTGCTTCACACAAATTTAAGCCCTAAATTAATAAGCTTTGCATGATGAAACACTCAAATGATTTTTCATCTAAAATGAAGCTAAACAATATGATAGACTGGGAAGTCACGGAGGTTTTTCCTCTGAATCTATGACATCCCCTAGATCTTCCTCATTTGGATTCCAAAAATAAAATGTTCCAAATTCAAACCATTCTCCTTTCACACCTCTTTGTCTGATTTCATTGAAAAGTCCTTTACTTTGAATTCCTTGAAGATAATGCTTCTTGATTTTTATCGAGAGTTTCTTAGATGACTTTGGTCATTTAAGATGTAATTAACTATAGGGGCTTGCCCTTATAGGAAGCTTTTCTTGAACCCAGCTTAATATAAACCATATTTAATTCTTCATATTAAATAGGGGAAATTGTCGGTAAATAAAATGGTTTCGCAGACCAAACGGACGTCATACTTTCTTAGCTTATTTGATCAAGCCTCATCCTCAACTCTTGTGTTTATCCTTCGAGATAGATATAGAGTTTGAGGTATAGTGCTCTTTTCTTTAAACTATGAAAATATGGGGTCAGTTTGATTTCATACTTTTCTAAACTTAAACATCCTTCCGAAGCGAGCGACGGGATTTCGATTCCGGTGACCGACAGCTTCTTACGAGCAACTCCAGCCAAAATAGTATCGACAACAGACAATACAAGAATTTGAAACCAAGATTAATAGATTATCATCAGTACATGATGAAGCTACTTGAACAAATCCCCAACATGACTTTCTACCGGATTTCTAGCGGAGATAATGCCCCTGATGGCGCTTTGGCAAAACTTGCAAAAGAATTGGCATGTCCCCTGGAGGATTCCATTGATGTCACAGTACAATGAAGGCAAGTTCTATCTCAGATCGACCTCGAAACTCTACACAAGCTCAGGAAAGAAGAAAAAGTGATAGTTGCAGTTGCTAACATCAATGAAGACTAGTGCAAGCCATTGATAAAATATTTGTATTTTGGAAAGCTACCAGAGGACAGGTCTGAAGCACATCACATTACAAAAAGGGCTATGTCATATGCTCTAATAGGAGATGTCCTCTACAGGAGATTATTCGACCAGAAGTGGCTATGATGTTTAAGCAAAATAGAGGCACAAAATATTGTCAAATAAGTACATGCCAGATTGTGTGGCACTCACAAGTCAGGGTCGAAGATGAAACTAATGATCAAGAGACTCGGATATTATTGGCCAGCAATGATTTCTGACAGCATGGACATAGCCAGAAGATGTCACCAGTGTCAGGTGCATGGAGTGTTCTTACACCAACCTCCAAATGTGCTACACCCAAGAGTTTCCTCATGGCCATTAGAGTGTTGGGGCACGAACATAATAGGTCTGATAGACCCTCCATCCTCCAAAAGACACAGATTTATACTTGCTGCTACAGATTATTTCACCAAATGGGCAGAAGCAGTGCCGTTATGAGAGGTCACGGCACAACACATCCTTCAATTCTTCAAAAGCCAAATTTTCTACCGTTTCAGAGTATCACGAAGAATAATTACCGACAATGGGACAACCTTTAAAATCATCAAAATCAATAATTTTGTCAAACGATACATGATAGATTGAAGATACTCTACAATTTACTTTCTTAGAGCAAATGGTCTGGCTAAAGCCTTCAACAAAATGTTGGTATAGATTTTAGAGAAAACACTGGATGAAAATAAAAAAGATTGGTACATCAAGTTATTAGAAGTCTTGTGGGCCTTTCGAACGACGTTCAGGACTCTCACTCAATGCACACTCTACATGCTCGTTATGAGTTCGAGACCATACTACCGTTAGAAATCAAGACGTCATCTCTCAGAGTCGTTGTCGCCAAAGAAGAAAGTTCAAAACTCATACTTGAAGAATTAGAGAGTCTTAAGGGAAAATGACTAGAAGCACAACAACATTTGGAGCTTTTTCAAGCAAAGATGGTACAAGCTCATGAAAAATTGGTCCACCCAAGGACATTTAAAGTTGGTGACCTCATACTCATGATCAAAAGACTTATTCTTGCACGCTGCAATATAGGTTGAAAATTCGAGCCAACATGAGAGGGACCATTTGTCGTAGAAAAGGTCTATGTAGGAGGAGCCTACCATTTAGTGGATTTTTGAGGCGAAAAGGCAATGCTGCCAATCAACGGATGATACCTAAAGACATACTACGTAACTTGTCATTACTTAATATCGCTTAATTTGAAATTTTGAAACTCTGATTGTTCTGTGTTTTTCCATTTGGTTAAATTTCTGTGACCGGGTCAAAAATTTTTGTAATAATATTAACCTCAACATATTAAAAATATTTGAAAATTACACACTTCAATTTACTCTTTTTTACCTTTAAATTTCATATTCTACTAAATTAAATGAAAGACACACGTAAATAAACAAATTTCTCACCAAAATAAACTAAAATTTCCTTTAATAAATACTTCATTTTGTTCTTGTTAATGCTAAGTTTCAGCTCACTGACATTTTCCAGTTGTCTGCAGAGAAATGTCATGCTAGAGGCTGATCTTTGTCTTTAAAGATGGCTGGAACCGTGCACTCAATGAGGAAATGACGCCGCAGGATGACACTTTGGACTTTGACATGGAATTTAGTCAAGTTGACATGAATTATGAGGGGCCTCTAACGTCAGCTGACAAAAAAAAAAGGCTGCCATCACTGCTAAGGTTGAGCAATAAAGACAACACATCACTGAGGGAAAAGAATGTGATGGTACAAGAAAGCCCGATGGAGGGGACCAACCGCATACCATCCATGATAGCTACGCTGACTGGGGGCCTTGTCGCTGCCGATAATGGAAAACTATCAGATGCTTCACTACGAAGAACTCACCATAGAAATGCTAGCCATCAAAAGCAGAGGGCTTTATTACGAGAAGAAAAGAGAGGCCAGAAAGAGGCAGAAAACTTGCTTACCCCTATTTCTAAGAGGGATATCTATGATCCCGACATGAGAGAGACCTCTTTCACCTTTCCTGCTAGAAATGATGAGTCAGGATTTGTTACAGAGCCGGAAATACTACCAGCTTCAGATGTTGTGTGTACAGGTTACCCTACCTGCATTGCCGAGATACTAACACACATATCACCTATAGCGGAAATCATGGAGTGCCCGGACTGCAATGTCTTACACCGACAGTGCTATAACACTTTAGAGGAGTACACATCTACTGATGATGGGTCTCAGACCACTCATTACTCGATGGATGCAGAGTCATATGCTACGTCAGACCAGAGTCATACATTCTGCTGCAAATAAGAAAACACCAGCTTGAGTTCCCGCAAATGTTGAAATGAGGGAATATCCCCAAAAACCGCCAATCCTTAGTAAGAAGAAATATTAAAAAATTAGTAAAGTAAAAAAAAAGGAATTTTGAATTCTACGAAGAAGTGTAAGGAGAATTCATCAACATATTAGAAGGATTGGAATTATACACAAGGGTCTTCTCAGAAAGTGATGAACGAAACATTCTCGACTGAATTTTTGACATGAGAGATTGAGGTCAAGCAGGCCTGCTTATGGAAAGAACATATTCCAAGCCAAGAAAGTGGATGCAAGGAAAGGAGAGGATCACGATCCAGTGCGACTGCTGTTACAACTTCATCAACGATAGATAAGGAAATCCTGTTGGGATTCTCAGACAAGATAAGGTGGATCCACTACCTCCAATGATAAAATAGATGATTAGATAAATGGTCTGATGGAGCATACTACCAGGTGACTGTATTCCTAACAGTTGTATTATTAACATATATGATGAGGAGGACTGTATACCTCCGCACATTGACCATCATGACTTTAGGAGACCTTTCTGTGCGGTCCCATTCATGAGAAAAAGCAATATTCTATTTGGAAAAGAAATAGATAGATATTATTGGCCTTAGTGAATTCAGAGGATCCGTGAAAATACCGCTACTTGTTGGTTCAGTGCTAGTCCTTAAAGGGAATGGAGCAGACGTCGCCAAACACTGTATTCTAGGGGTGTGACACCGTAGGGTGTTCGTGACCATACAACGAATGAATAATAGCAAAATGTCATATGGATTTAAATCAGATCCAGAGTTGGAAGAACTACCACCGTATTAGCTATGAGAGGGTTGCACCTCTACGTACACGCAAAAAAGAAACTCTTATCCTAGAGCGTGGCTTAGAAGATCTACTCTATCAGGAGCTTGCCACACCGGGGACAGACATTCACATGATTGCTTTCCGTTTAACTGCATTTCATTACAGAAGATATGAAATGTATCAGACATGCTCAGCCTATGATATGTACTTGGCATGGAACATTTTTCGATGTACTTTGATGCAGTTAGCATATTGTACTTTTTTTGAGGTGTTGGCTTGCACTCAATCTGTAACATTTATTGGAGCAGATTAGTAATGTTTCTTTCAGAAATTTGTCTGTTTGTTCAATTGCCCTTCTGGTGCGACGAATAGAAGCCACGAACCATACGTTGGATTGAGATCGCAATGAATAAAGAACATAACAACAAAAAAAACAAACTTAACGATAACAAAGCTTAAATAAAAATAACAAACAAACAAACAACAAAATAACTCTCTTTTGAAAAATCAACCAACAAAAATTAAATTTTGAAAACATATTTTGATAATTAAATATATTAAAAACAACAAGAAAAGAAAATAAATCTTTTGAGTTGATTCTCTCGATTTCGAGGTCTCATACTCTTTGCTTCTGCAGCATGACTATTTTTTACTACACTAATTCTCTTCACACCCTCGCGAAATTTCATGCTCTGCACAAAACCTCATAAAAATTTCACAAATCTTCTTCAATAATGTTAACCCTTTCACATGACACATATCTTTGGATTCAACACTTTCAATTCTCATTTTGGAATCAGTGCTTAAATTCTAATTCCTTTCCTTTCGAGGTTGGTCCTTAACTTCCGACTCTCTTTTGGTATTGATACTTAACTTTCAATTTTGTTTTTAGAAACAGTCCTTAACTTCTAATTTCTTTCCTTTCGAGGTGAGCCCTTAACTTCCGACTCTCTCTTGAGATTGATCCTTAACTTTCAATTCTCATTTTGGAATCAATCCTTACCTTCTAATTCCTTGCCTTTTGAGGTTGGGCCTTAACTTCCGACTCTCTCTTGAAATTGAACCATAACTTTCAATTCTCATTATGGAATCACTCCTTAACTTTTGATTCCTTTCCTTTTGAGGTTGGTCCTTAACTTTCAACTCTCTCTTGAGATTGATCCATAAAATTCAATTCTCCATTTGGAATCAGTCCTTAACTTTTGATTCCATTCTTTTCGAGGTCGGTCCTCACCAATAGAAATTCTAAGCTCCTCTTTACGCAGCTTGAGGCTCTACATATTGGCCTTTACCTCTAGCACTTAGTAGGTGGGGTCATTATGAGGGAGCTCAAGGAGGGTTCTCATAGGACTGTTTGACTTTAGGGTTGACCCTGAGTGTTTGTCTAAAGCTAAGGAACTCACTTGCACTCATCTTCACCCACAATCACTAACAACCCTAAACTCAAGAGTTTTCTAGTTTTGGTCTCTTGATCTTTTGGGAGACTCATGTAGATGGTCCCCTAAACCTACTGGCCCTATGCTAGGGTTTAACTAAGACCAGTACATAGAGGACCCAAATGGGGTTTCCATTGGTCCATATCTCATTTATGGTGGTTGACTCCCCAATTCTACCCAAAATATCCAACTTGGACTTTTGCCCTAAAATCCCCCAAATTACCTAAATACCCTTGGACCCCTAAATTTGGCCAAAATTCCCAAATTCACCCACAATATCCAAACTTGTTAAAAAATCAATTCAAATCTTTTAAAGATATCCAAATTACCCAAAACTACTTAAAGATTCCAATTTTACCAAAATACCCCCAAAATTGTCAAAATTACAAAAATGCCCTCGGCACCCCAAACATTCCCAAAACCTCCAAAATCACGCCAAATGTCTCCAAAACCAATTTGGACCCAACTTGACCAAATTGACCATTTTGACAAAAACCCCCAAGTTGCCTTTAAAGGCCCAATTTTCCCAAATTCACCTAAAATATCCATCAATTTGATCTCAATCTCCCCCAGTTTCAGTCCTAAATTCAACTTCACCTTCCATAAGATCAATTTAAACCAAATTGAAACTCAATTGTCCCATGCTTTGAGCCCAATCTTGATCTAGGTCAAACCCCCAATTTTGGCTCCATGACCTAATCCCACCAAATTGAACCCCATGGCCTACTCCATTGGCCTCAGTTTGAATCCTAGGCTCTTCATAACAGTCTTACACATTATACTTGACCTTAAATTGGCCTTGGTGAAGCCTCAATTTCATTTAATTTTGACCTAAGTCCAAAAAACCCCAATTTTACCCCAAATTGGCTATGTCTCCAAATTCCACCAAATTGAATGCCTTAGCCCCAAAATTGGCAACCAATTTATGTTCAAAACTCTTCATGATGCTCTTATTGACAATTTTCAATAATAAATTTGGACTTAGCTCAAGCCTAGCCCAATCTAGACCTAAGTCTAACCCAACATGCCCAAGGTGACCAAAATTCCAGAATCCTCCACCTTGAACACCCAATTGAACTAAAAATCACTTCAATCCTTCACCAAAAATCTTCATTACAATCATCTACACGATGTTGATCAATCAATTAGGCTCAAAGTCATGGCTACCTAAGGCCAAACCGAAGCTTTGGTCATTTGGACCCATGCACCAAAATTGACCTAGCCATGTCAAATTGGTCAAGACAAGACTTCTACAGCAAAATTTTGGACCTTTTTGACCCTACTAAACCCTATGGAACCACCCAAATAAGACATGGACCAAAAGTTCCCTAAATCAAGGGATTTGATTTCAAATTTGCTTAAGCCTAAAGGATTTTTGCTAAAACTAAACACCTGCCCAAATAAATTGTTGTGAGAGATTTCCCTAGCTCACCTGACCTCCTGGCCACCTTCTCTAGCCTCGCCGACTGGCCTAGTCACCGGAGGAGCCTAAACTGTGAGTTACTACCCAAAAATTCAAACCCAATTCAAACCTAGAGGCCACCTTATCCCATTTGAAATTTGGAGCCTCTCTGCCCTCTGCATAAGCAACACTTTGCACCCATACATTGGCCGACAGAGCCACCCTAAGCCTTTTTTTATAAAGGCTTCACCTTCATGGCCATGGAGGGTGTGCTAAAATTTTCTCAAGGAGACTCCTCTAAACTGTTCCCCTAGCCTCTTTGAGACCTCATCTGTGTAACCCAACCACTTCTCTGCACCAATTCCCCTTACCGGAGTTCAATTTTTGAGCTCAAATCTTTGTCGGAGACAGGACATTCTCCACCACACCTCCACAGGTACTAGATTCAAATTAAACTCACCCACACCATCACCACAGTGAAAGAAGAATAAGCCCTATCAAATCCCCCTCACACAAAGCCTCTATACTAGACTTTGATCAACACCCAAATTTGGCCCTGATCGAATTTGGGTCTAAACCTTTCACCGCGTCGAGAGGCTCAATCCCTAGCCTCCTTGGACCTCCACAAATGAGCCAAGCACCTCTGATTGAAGCTTCCCTTCTCACAGTAAAGGTAATGAACTTCCCCTCTGCCCAAGCCTATTTTGATCCTCCATTTAGTTAGAATTGATTTAATAGCAAGTTTATCATAAGGATGTGTTCTTGACACTTAAACAAGTCCATAGGATCAAACCCGAGGTCATTTGGTTAATAAATGGAGGGGATCTTAAGGTTTTAGGGTTTACAGTCACGGTTTCACTCTATTTAACGATGATGACACAAAGTCGTTGGATCACATGTGTATCAAGGTTCATAAAGTGCGG
Source organism: Phalaenopsis hybrid cultivar (assembly GCA_002079205.1). NCBI lineage: Eukaryota > Viridiplantae > Streptophyta > Magnoliopsida > Asparagales > Orchidaceae > Phalaenopsis > Phalaenopsis hybrid cultivar. The sequence goes on along the minus strand of JXCR01139033.1, from coordinate 28,409 downwards.
GCCGAGTTAGCGGCTACGTGGATGGCAGCTTCCGACTAGAGCGCGCTACGCTTGTTTTCGGAGCTACCGTTGGTTGACGCTGCGGCACGTGTTTAAGTAGAAAAATAGGGATTTAAATAATTCAGAAAATGTTCCCTAACTTTAAACATTCATATCTTCGTGTAGAAAAATCACAAAATAAAATAAAAATAGCCTAGTTCTCAGTGAACAGAGGAGAACAATGTGGAAGTAAATTGATGATTATTTGATACATATTTTATTTTTAATTAATTAAATACTATTTTGGGTCTTTTAATTCTCCATGCATGTAGACATTTCACCACGACTTGATATTTTGGCATACTGTTTCCTCTGTCATGGGCAACATTCTCTTATTTTTTCCAAAGCTAGAGAAGATTTGTAGATAGAGATCCATTTTTTTGAAATTTATGTCTATTATTTGCATAAATTAATCATAATAGATTGTATACTACTTAAAAAAATTTAAGAAAATTTTGGAAGGTTTTTTGTGACCAGGGAACTCTTTGGAAAATTTTTCATGAGCTAAGTCATTAATAACACACTTAACTCTCAAAAAACCCTAAAACACAAAGAAAAATAATTTGGAAAATGTAAACATTTTTATGACTTGATTTTTAATCTCAACTATAACTTGAAGTTCAGAGAACTCCCCATAAAAATTTCAAAATATTTGGAGTTCATTTGATAACTCAAATTGATTTTTTTAAGTTAAATACCATTTTGATATTAAAATGATTTTTAATAATTAAAATACAACTAAAAAAATTATAAAAATTTATTTTGGTGGTTCTCTGTGATTAGAGGAATTTTCTAAAAATAAAATTGTAAATAAAATTAAAACTTCATTTTTAAGCCTATTTTAATATTTAAATAATTAAAAATTAAATAAAAATGAGAAAATTAATAAAATTCATGAAAATGTTCTAAACTGTTTCCTAAGTATTTAGGAGCAATTGGAATATTTTTTCCTAAATTCCCAAGTGAAGATATTGAATTTTAAAGTTTAAAAAATAATTCTTTAAAATGCTAAAAAATGGATTTTCACTTAAATAATTCCAATAATTCAAAGAAAAATTACAAAATTGTGAAATTTATTTCTGTGGGTTATTTGATGTCAAAGAGATTTAATAAAAATATTAAACTTAATTTTCGACATTTAAAATATTTTATAATTAATCAACACTCTAGAAATTAAAATAATTCTAGTAATTCAAATAAAACTCAAACAATTATGAAATTTGGTCCAAGTGGTTCTATAGTCTAGTTCTACCTGTAGTACAAATTTCAAGGGATTAGGCTTTGACTTGGTCAAGTTATGGAATTTCCTTTGAAAAACATCTATTTTTGCATAAAAATAAATATGTAAATTAAATTAAAATTTAAAAAAAAATATTTTCTCCTCTGATGTCTTAATTGACCCATGAGTGAGGTGGAATAAAAATTCCAAAGTCATTTGAATTAAATTTGATAAATTATAAAGTGATGGAGCCTTGGGGGCAAAAGTGTAATTTTTTAAATTTAGCCTTAATTAACATTTAGGCTTAACTCAAGAAAGGGAAATGGGCAACCTTTGATCTTAATTAACATATTTGAATGATTGAAACATAAGGGATTAATTGGTACAAACCAATCTTACTTTTCCCTAATTGAAGGATAAATGTGTAAATTCCTTAAATCATTAAAATTTGGAAGTCTATCAAATTAAATGATCCTAGACTTAAGGGTATGGTGTTGGGTGTTAATAACTCATTAATTTAATACTCATATTTTGGATGTTCAAATAGCATTAAAAAATCTTGATGATGAATCATTATCACTTAGAAATCTCTTTCAAAATGATTAAGACATTCGCTAGGACCTTAAGGGCTTAGTAGTGACTTAAGCTAAACCAAATTTGGTTAAATAAGGATTAGAAAAGTGAATGTAAATAAAAAGTGGAACACCTTTGAAACACTACAAGCTCAAGCTAAAACTAAAATTTACTAAATGTCTTAATAACACTAAGTTGCCCCTTTTAAAGGTCTTCACCCACATAATTTTCAAATCAAGTGATAAATGATAATTACCCTACTCTTAGGGATAATTGAAACATCAATGTTCATTGAGCATTGGAGATATTTTCAGGATGAATAATTAAGCAACGTAATAAGTTTAAATTAGCTCGAGGCTTTTCACAAGGAGGTGAGAGGGAAGCATGAACCTGCTTCTTTCTACAGATTTGTTGGATACCTCGGAGGTCTACTAAACTTAATATGTGTTGCTTAAAAAAGATCATCTTTAATCAAACTAATAGCGACCCACCAATATATGATTTAGGATTTGCTAGATCACCAGAAACTTATTTTTCTCACTTCATATAAATGGCCTTCCATGCATTTTTGAGTTTCAGGTGGTGGAACGAGAAGACTTGTCAGGTACGCTTTTACAGTTTATAGTACCATCTTTTTTCTATACTTTCCACATTGTACTTTCATGCTTATAAACTTGTATGTTAAACAAAGATGACACCCTGAACAAAAACCTAAACTAAAATAAATCAAGATAAAATTCATTATCACAACATTCAAATATAAAACAACTCAATATTTAATGACAAACATCACGAAAACCACAATTAAAACTAAATTAAGACGTCTCTATTGGATGATCAGGAATCCCTCGGAGGAGGTAACCTACGATTGCTAATGAGGCTTCCCACGGTCTAAATGAAAGTGTGGAACTCATTAAGTTGAGTTTAGTAAGTTCATTTGAGCTAAGTAAATCCAATAAAAAATAGTGGTACCAGAACGAGCGAACCATAGGATCCTAACCAGTGTCTCTCTAATCAACTTTAACATGTCTCATAATATTTAAAGGACTACAATCATAGGGCCATTTGATTTGATTTACGACGAGGAGCTTGAAGCTAGCATTGTGGGCAGCACGGCCATCTTCAACAGCAAAACCTATCTTCCCCAGCTAAATCATTTCCTTCCTTAGAATTAAACAATCAAGCCATAAGATTTCAAGGTTGTTTGCTTATGCAACATAAATCCTCACCTCATCTTTAGGCCTTTGTACAACTTTGTCGTACAATCTAAGTTATATCTCGCCTTAGAATTCTGGGGTTGTCGTTTATCACGACCTAAATCCTTACATCTTCCAGGCTATTTGTGGGATTGTTTCACACAAATGTAAGCCCTAATAAATAAAATTGGCTGGATGAAACACTCAAAGAAATTTCTCCTCAAAACTGAAGCCAAACAACAGGATAGACTGGGAAGTCACTGAGGTTCTCCTGCAGATCCATGACATCCTTTAGTTCTTCCTCTTTTGGATTCTATAATAATTATTCCAAACTTGAGCCATTCCCATTTCACACCTCTTTGTCCGATTTCATTAAAAAGTCCTATCCTTTTAAACTCCTTGAATAAAATATTTCCTGATTTTTATCGAGAGTTTTTTTAGGTGACTTCGATCATTTAAGATGTAATTAATTATAAGGGCTTGTCTTTATAGGAAGCCTGTCCGAACCCAGCTGAATATAAACCCTGTTTAATCTTTTATATTAAATAAGGGAAATTGTTGGTAAATAAAATGGTTTCGCAGAACAAACGGATGTCATATATTTCTTAGTTTATTTGATCATTGTGTTTATCCTTCGGGATAGATACAGAGTTTGAGGTATAGTGCTCTTTCATTTAAACTATAAAGAATATGGGGTCAGTTTGATTTTATATTTTTCTAAAACTTATATATATATATGTAAATTAAAACGTTCTTCCGAAGCAGTCGACGGAAATTCAATTCCGGCGGCCGACAGCTTCTTACGAGCAACTCTTCAACCAAAATAGTGCCGACAAGAGCAAGAGATTGAATGCTTCAGAATGGATATTAATGAATATTCAAGCCATGAATATTTTAAGAAATCATTTGAAAGAGAATTTAAAAAGGAATATATGGAATATCCAAATAAAGATAAAATTCAAGATGAATCTATGGCAGTGAGTAAAGAGGATATGGATTATGTTCAAGTGTTGACCTCACTATTAGTTGAGGTCTACTTTTCTCCTCTTTAGTAGCCTAGAGTATAGCCATATGACTTTCCTCTTGACTACTCCTAGAAAACTAGAAAAGGAACCCTCATTATTAGAAATTCTAAACTCTTTTGTGCTTAACTTGAAGTTCCATATACTAGTCCTAACCTTTAACACATAGTAGGTGGGGCTTCTATAGGGGAGCTCAAGGAGAGTCCCCATAATTTTTGTTAACCATACAGTTGACCTTGGATGTTGTTCTTGAGCTAGTTCACTCACTTGCACCCACTTGCACTCACTGTCACTCACTTTCACTTCCATTAACTCACAACCCTAAACCCAACTTGTTAATTTTGATCCCTTGATCTTTTGGGACACTCATGTAGATGATCTCCTATACCCACTAGGCCTAGGCTAGGGTATAGCAAAGACCAGTACATAGAGAACCCAAATGGAGATTCCATTGGTCCATAGCTCAAATCGAGCGGTTGGAACCTCAGTTTCACAAAAATACCCAACTCATCCTTTTGTCCCCAAAATAAAATTAGGCACTTCAATTGAACTCAATTTAATCCCGATTTTCCCCAATTTCAGCTTTAAACTCATATTCATCACGACCAAATTTGATTCAAACCAAGTCCCAACCCGATGACCCATACTTTGAGCCCAATTTCAACCTAAATCCAAAACCTCCAATTTTCCCCCAAATTTACCATGTCTCTAAACGTACCTAAATTGAATATCATAACTTCAGAATTTCCACTCAATTTATATCCAAAACACTTTATGAGAATCACCCATATTAAATTGAACCATCAAGTGGGCCATAGCTAAACTCTATCCTAACCCAAACCAAGCCTAACCCAACATCCCCAAATTTGACCAGATGTCCAAATCCTCCAAATTGAACTCCCAAATCAATTCAAAATCTCTCCAAGTCTTTTCTAAACATCTTGTGAAAACCATCTACACCATCCAGATCAATCAATTGAGTTCGAGTCAAAATTTTGATGGAAATCGAATTCCACACATTTTTGACCTGATTGTCGACAAGGTTGTACAAACGACACCTTATGAAAAAAAGGAGTGCGCCGACACATCCGGAGCATTGAAATTACCTAGGGAGGAAAACCATTTTGATGTAGTTCCATGCACACAAGAATTGGGAGGTTTAAATACTAAATATTATAAAAAAAGATTTTTTTTCTTTTCTTTTCCTCCATAATCCTAAATCCCAAAATCTCTCGCTCATGCCTCCTCTCCTGCTCCCATTCACGATCGACCGAGACTCTCTCCCTTATCTCCTATGTGATACAGTAGGTGCCCTATCCCCTATCGCGTGATCTTCTGCATGACTCCTTGAGCCGCACGCGATGGGTAGACTTCTCCTCCTCTCCCTCAAAAAAGCACTCCCCATCTCCTTTCCCTCTTGCCTATAAAAAACACCATCTGGGAAGGACTTGGCTAAACAAAATTTTTGGAGGAGGGGGAAGTGCTGCCGGATTTTTCTCTTGGCTTGTTTTGAAGCTGCTCTAGGTTTGCATTAAGAGGTAATTCTTTTCCACATTGGGTTCCTGTTTTGCTGCTTCCCCTGACTTAGGCCTAGTTCTTGGCTCTTACATATGGGGATGGTCCTTTTAAAGAACTTTTGAAGGGTGTTCTTACTTATCTCTTGCAGAGTAGGTTTTCTTGCATGAATTAAAGGTTGGCTTTGCATATACTTTAAACTTTGTGGGATGTGCTGAAGATGTTGAAAACTTGCATTCAGGTTTTTTTAGTGGAAGAAATGGTCAAGGATTTTTTTGAAATACTTACTGAAAATTTAAAAGGCATCAAGAAGCATTCGTTTGTATTTCATACACCCTCCAAATTAGAAAATAGATGTCTGAGGCTATTAAAAATTTGAAACATCCTTAATATTTGAATCTTACTTAAAATCTCACTTGAATGCCAGGATCATTAAGCAGTGTTTATCCATTGCGGCTCATAATCTATAGAAATGTGGCTGGGGGGATTTTGCTCTGATGATTTCTTGTCTGGCGATGTTAATCTTTCTAATCCCTGTCACTTGAGTGTGCCCCCAGATTGTATTTTCTTGTGTACCTGGAATAGAGAAATTAAAGTCACTTTAAGAGTAGTATGAGTTTAATGCTAAGAATGAGAATTGTTATCGAATGGGTGAGATTGATGGATCTGCTACTACATCGGTTAATGAGTTAAAGTTCAAAGATTGAAGAAAATTCACATACATACCACCCAATCCTTGCACATTTACATATCTAACACCCAAATTTCAATTCTCACATATGTTTTTTCTAGTTTACGCAAGAACTTTGGTTATTTCTTTTGGAATATAAAAAATTTTGGTGGTATATATGTAAGTTCTACATATGTAATAACTTACGAATTGTATGGTTTGTATGTAAATTTCCCTTCTTTCTATTTCACTGGAGTTTGAATTCTAGATTTTTAAATACACAAGGGCTAGATGGTTCATATGCAGATCTATTAATTTTCACTAGTATTTACAAATATGGCACTTGGGGTAAACATATATTTGTGCCGATATTTTTACAAATATGGATGTGGATATATACAAAATTTAGCTTCTTGTATTCTCGTCACCTAAACAAATATACATATGAGTCCAGATATCGCTTGATCCTTTAGGCATTTTTATACATACCATGAAATTCTTATATATTTACATGTTTAACACCCAAACTTCAATTCTTACACACGTGTCATTCAAGGCCATTTAAATATCTCTTTATATAAATTGTTGCTCGAGCACTTTTGGGAGATAATTTTGACTAATGGCTTTAGTATTTATTGGAAGAGAATTAGAGCTTGAAATTTCTTTTGCATTCTTGATCTATGGGGACTTGGAAGCTTGAGCTTTTCATGTACACATATATTTATACTCAAAGTGGGGACTTAAAGATTGGAGCAAGGAGGTTATGAGATTATTTGGAAACATGTTCACCTTCAAGTTCATGATACGAACCATACAATGTTGTTAGAAATTGGAGGTGCCTCTTCGGGCTTTAGAAAATGTTTAAATGTGATACTTGTGTAAGAATTTTGAATTTTGATGAGTTTACTTTTTTGGAAATCTGTATTTGATCATTTTATTCGCAAGAGTTTTTAAACTTTGATGAAGTTGGCTCTATGATAATATTTGAAATTGTGTGTGTTGCTTTACATGAATTGGGAGTTCATTTGGCTTGTTTTGAGCTTCTGTTGAGCTGCAGTTTTAGCGGTAACTTTTTTGATACTTTATGAAAGACTTGGATGAGGAGATTGCAACATTTGGTTTTAGGCTTGGGTGTATAAATACATAAGTATTGTGAGCTATGTATGTAATCGTCCCATTGGTTCAGACTCTTTTCGACATGTTTGAAATGCGATTTGGAAAGGATGCTTTTTTGGTCGATCCATTTACGAAATTGGAGGAGATGATACCTTTTTGGGTTGATCTGGGGATCATTGGGTTGCCTTTTTGGGACATTTCGTTGATCATTTTAGACGCGATTTTAAGGTCTAATCCTCCTTTCACCTCTTCGCTCTTTCTGGTGGACTGATCCCTCCTCTCTCTCAACTCATTTTACTTCTTTTTTCCTTGCTTCATGATTTGATTTAAATGCTTATGTCTGAAACATAAGCATACATATTTAGTCATCGCTATATATGAACCATCAAGCAAGGCTATAGGTTGGACGATTCATTTTGAGGTTTAAGGGTGGTGATGACAAAAGCACTCTGGTGTTAGAGTAGAATAATATTCCATTCTATGACATTAAGACCCAATCCAGGAACTCAGTGAACCATAGGATGATAATATTATTCACTGACACATGATTAGCGGGGGACCCTTACACTCTTAGGTTGATGGCGGTCCAACGCCCGATAGCGCGATCAACTTTTCGACAATCACATCCTTCAAAATTGTTAAAAACAGTTATGATAAGAACAAATACAACATTTGAAAAAGTATTTTGAATACAAAATTTATACAACATTCTCTGCAAGAAACTTATGGCATGTCAAAATATAAATTTTAAAATTAAATTAAATTGTTCACTTGTTAATCACTAGCACCAGGCTAAGGAGTACCCTCCTAAGTTGGTATAGTAGGGCACCCTTCTAGCTCAATGTCGGTCTTTATACATAAGGGTGACCGGTAGTAGCCTTCAAAGTCCCTCGAGTATATATATATATATATATATATATATATATATATATATAGTTTATGAGCCCACCCGAACCTTAATTCTTATAGTCTACTTCGGCCTTTTTCTTGTTTCACTTGTTATTTCCCTTGAGATTTCCCTGTGTTTTTCTTCGAGCTTATTTTATGATTCACTTGTGTTTACTTGATAAGTTATGGAGCGGGAGCCCCAAGGGAAAAATGGTAATTTTGGAATTTTAATGTCTTAATTAATTTTAGTTTTAATCAAAAGGGTAAATGGGCAATATTGATCATAATAAACATTTTTGGATGATAGAAATATAAAGGGTAAATGGTAGAAACCAACACGCCACTCTTCTCCTAATAAGGATATTGACGCAATTCAGTTAATCATCACAATTTAGAGGTCAATTCAATAAGATGATTCTAAAGTAATGGGCTTAGGCTATGAAGATGGTAATTCATATATCTTAAAGCCCATCAATTGGTGGTTAAATACTAAGTTTGATATTAATGAGAATAGAAATTTCATTTCAATATTTAATTATTTTAAATTCACTTTGAAAATTGAATTTAAGAGGGCCTAATAGTGAATTAGGTTTGATGTGCAATAATTATTTTAACTTGGGATTAGAAAAGATGGACTTAATTAATTGATAAAAATTTTCAAACACTTTTGACCTAACTTTAACTCTAGGTATTAAAATTCTTAATGACTTTGGACTTGTCCTTTGGGGTACAAATTCACATAATAGTCAAATAAAATGTTAAGAGGCTATCTAACTTCCTTCATCTCTTGGGATGGTCGGAATGCCAATGTTCACTAGGTAATGGGGTAACCTTAGTTTCTACCTTGGGACGATTAATAGAACAATATGATAACTTTAAATAATGAACCTGAAATAATTGAAGAGATCCTCAAAGTAGTTCAGGGTCATTCCACAAATACTTTGAAATCTTTTTGATATTTTGAAGGGTAAATTGAACATGCTATATTTTATTCTAAAATCATTCATTAAGATCTTTTGAGATTCGATAATGTCATAACTTGGGGTTTGGTGGTTATACCTTCAATTACTTCTGCAATTTAATATCCTTGCAAAATTATATACATGTCTTACTAGTACTAACCTTTCAGATGAAGGAACGAAAAGAATCGACTGGTACGCTTTTATATTGCTACATTTAGCATTGTGTACTTCTTGTTTCAAACTTGCATGTTAAACAACAATTTTACCCTGCATGAATACCAAAACTTCTAGGATAGCCACAAAATCAAAATAAAATTTTTTTAAAAAGGTCAAATAACATAAAATTCACCGTCACAACATTCAAAATATAAGGCAACTCAAAATTTAATCAAAACCATCACAAAACAAAAATCACAACTAAATTAAAAATGTCTCCATCGGATGATCTAGAATCCCTTTGAAGAGGTTACGTGCGGTTGCTAATGAGATTTCCCACGGTCTAATTGAAAGTATGGAACTCATTGAGTTGAGTTTAGTCAATTCATATGGACTGAAAGCAAATAGTGGTACCGAAACAAGGGAACAGTAGGATCCTAATCTGCGTCGCTCTAATAAACTTTAATATGCCCCATAATATTTAAATAATCATGACCCTTATGAACATTTGGTTTGACATCATGACTTGACACATTAGAAAACTAAAACTCGCCACGACGAGGGGCTCGGAGCATGCATTGTGGGCAACACAACCATCTTCAACAGTAGAACATGTTTACATCAGCTAAACCACTCAGAATTAAACAACAAGTCATAGGACTTTGAGGTTGTCTGCCTAGGGTGACATAAATCATCAATCTTATCTTTAGGTCTTTGTATAGCTCTGCTATACAATATAAGCCCTAAGTTATCTTAGAATTGGAAGGTTGTCATTCATCACAACCTAAATCCTCATATATTTTTGGCTATTTGTGTGATCGTTTCATAGGAATGTAAGCTCTAATTAATAAAATTTTCAGGATGAAACATTTAAATAATTTCTCTCCAAAAGTGAAGCCAAAGCATAGGATAGCTTGGGAAGTAGCCGAGGTTCTTCTCTGGATCTATGACATCCTCTTGTCTCACTTCCTTTGAATTCCAAAGTAAATGTTCCAAATATAAGCCATTCCCCTTTCACACCTCTTTGTCCGATCTCCTTGAAAATTCCTTGAAGACAATATTTCCTAATTTTTTTTTATCTTAAGTTACTTCGTTCATTTAAGATGTAATTAACTATACGAGATTTCCCTTCTATGAAACCTTTTTGAAACCAGCTTAATATAATCCTTATTTAATCTTTTATATTAAATATGAGAACTTGTCGCCTTATAAATAAAATGATTTTTGCAGACCAAACGAATGTCATATAATTCTTAGTTTATTTGATCGAGCCTCACCCACAAGTCCTGTGTTTTTCTTTCGGGATAGATACATGGCTACCAAGAGCATCAAATGTGCAACTCTCCAACTTTTAGTGCAAATAGCTTCTAGCGACTCCGCTGGAGAATGGTTTCTCTCTCCATTTAAATCACGGAATCTTGTTTTCATACATCGGTAATGTGTTCATGTCCCTCATGAAACAGATGACCCTTCTTCCATTGACATGCTTCACCCAATTCTTTCTTGGGTAAGTACGGTCAACTCTTTTGGTCTTCAGGACCATTTGTTCGATCACATTTATAAAGATATGTTCAGGAGTGCATTAGGAATTTTATCTTTGTGTGGGGTCGGACCCCCAATAAGTGTGTTGGTGGACTAGTTCCACCTGGGTGTTGTGCATTGTGAAGTTGGTCCCGCACTGGGTCTGAAACTTCTCATTTTCTTCATATCCTTCGGGTTTGGTCTGCTTTTCTGTGAATCAAGCCAATTTTTTGCATTTCTTCATGTTTGTTTAATTTGTTAATGGAAACTCTTTAATCACAGGTAATGAGTAAATTTAAAAACTAAAATAATAAAGGATATGCCCAGTTCATAAGATAAGTGTGTTAACTTGAGTAATTTTATCAAAACTGCAAAGCACGAGGTGTCACTGACCTCTGTAAAATCTTCAAATGACAGAGACAATGTCTTTGCCAAATTTGATCTTTTCTCTTGCCTCTAAAATGCAGTTTGCTGTTAATAGGGATGATCTGCCTGACCTGCCAATTTTTAAGTTTGAACAAGGGTTCGATGATATTCGAGTTAAGTTCAGGAAGGTGGCCATCATGGTAATGAAATTTGAAATAGGTAAGTCCATAGAACCTATTATACAGTTCAACTTGAAATCTGCCATAGAATGTGCCCCTCTAAAGGTGTTGGTCAAAAAGAGTCCTATTAGTGATGTAAAGTCTGTCATTAGGAGTGTTGGGACTTCTCCGAGGACTGGTTCTACTCCTACCTGATTCACCGTCACTTTGTTAACTATTCTATTGAATAGAGGAAAATAGATTCTACATGAGGAAGAGTAAGTTGATGCTTATACACTACCATTTTCTGGATTCCAGATTGGGTCCAATTCAAAGAGTGTGTAACTAACAAATGCACATGAAAGAAGGCTGCATCATGTAGATAGAAAGTCTTTTTTAACAAAGAATCAACGGTTAAGCAAGGTATACCCATTCAAAGAAGCGTTAGTTTCAACGATGTTCTATGACTTGCTAATGAGACCGCAATTCAGACTACTGGAGCAAAAAAAAAAAGCCAGAGGAGGCTCGCAAATACGGTCATCCCTAATACTGCTCATACCACCGATTGTTTAGCCATACCATAGAAAATTGCTTTAGTTTCAAGGATTGGCTTAAGGATAATTACAAAAGTGAAAATGTAACAATCCCAAAGAAATATTTGAAAATAACATGAAATAGGTTCTATTAATATGATTTTGGTTGAGCAGTTTGTTCTAACTGACCTACACAACTGACAACGGATGAAATGCCTTTTGGTTACTATTGTACTACTATTATTTTTTAAAGGGGATGTTAGTAGGCTCAGTGTTAGTCTGTCCCATCCCTCGCACTGCAATGAATCAAAGGAATGAAAGAGTTTGTTGTCGTCCAGAATTGTTTGATATTTGGAAAGCTCATCACATCAAAAAAGAAATTGGATATTTTAATACTAACATGACTTCAGGGGAGAATGAAATTAATGCCCTGATAATTGAGTCATCCACTTTAAAGAATTTGGACTTGGTCCTGAGTTGATTTCAAAATAAGATAGAGTGGTTGAAATATGAGTAACTAACTTGGAATATCACTAGCCTTTTAATTTCTTGCCACGTGAATGGGTCCTAACTTTTGAACGAGTTATAATATCCCAAAATTTGTCCTAAGAAATATTTGTCAGTGGAGTTTGGACACTTAAGATAATTAAGAGAAATATGTTTCATCGGATATAGTAATTCTCAGAAAACAACCAGAGCAAAAAAAAATAATTGCGAGTCCACTGAGAAGAAGGTTGAGGTGATCATAAAATCCAAAATTGGTGTCTGAATTCAAACATTCAAAATCTTTAAATCATGCTCTACCAAATATAGTAATTCTCAACAAAACCCGGGGAAAAGAAAAAAAAAGAAGAAAAAAAATGATTGTGTGAAACGTTTAATCCAGAAATCAAAGAAAAAAAAGTCTCCTTGAGAAGAAGTTTGAGGTGGACGTAAAAAAAAATTGGTGTTTGAATCCTCCCCTAGTTAACGAGACTTAAAATGCTCTCTTAAGAAATTTCTCCTGATATTATATTCGAGAAGAAGTTCAATGATCTTGAGTCTTTTGATTGGATATTAATTGGCATGAAAATATGTTTGGACAATTAAAAATAAATTAATCACATGAGCAGAAATTCTGAAATTTGCTTAGGCCCAAAAAGAAAGAATTAAAGAAACAATGATGATATTAGCAGTTAATGGAAATTAAACTCTGAAGTCACATCCTTCAGTGATCAGCATATACAACTCCAATGCTAATTCAAACAACGTGAGAGCGATTTATCAAAAAGAATTTGAACAATATTTACAAAATCAATGTCAAATCAATCAACAACTACTACAAACAAAGCTACGAAGTGGCGACCACTTCATCTATGGCTTCCTTAGAGATAACACATCTTTATAGTTACTTGAAAGAATATATAACTCTGATAGTACCTTAAAAAGTGGGTTATGCTCTAACACTTGTCCTTAGTCAGTGGACGATACTTCAAGAAGTGCTATGCCTCCTTATGTTTCGGAGAAGAAGACTCATTTGTCGCACTTTTGTAAAACTGGGTCCAAATCCTAAAATAAATGCAACAAAATAAAACTCTGCACCAAATAAAAAAAATCAACATTAGAACAAAATTTTGTTCCTCATAAGTTTTTTTGGGTCTTTGCATAAACATTTCAATAAAATTTAGCACTTCATGAACTTATAAAGACGTTCTCCGCACTTCACAAAATTTTCATGATTTCTACATATACAAATCTAAGAAAAATTCTTCATAATTTTTTCGTGAACCAGATCTCAACTAAATTCTTCATCAATCTTTGCATAATTTGAACCTCAATAAAATCCCATCTTTGCATTCAGGATAGGCTTGGACGTTGTATTCCCATTTTTGCATTTCGGGCTAGGCTTGGACGCCCTATTCCCATTTCTTGCATTCGAGATAAGCTTGGACGCCCTATTCCCATTTTTTCATTTACGTTAGACTTTGAAACTCTATTCCTCATTTCACATTTGAAATAAGCTTGGACGCCCCACTCCCATTTTCACTTCTGGGTTAGGCTTAGACGTCCTATTCTAATTTCCACTTTCAAGGTAGGCTTAGACGTCTTATTACCATTTGTACTTTCGGGATTGGCTTTGACGCCCTATTCCCCATTTTTACATTCTGGATAGGCTTTGACGTCCTATTCCCATTTCCAGTTTTGGGGTAGACTTACACGTCATATTCCCATCTCTACTTTTAGGATAGGCTTTGATGCCCTATTCTACATTTTAGCATTCGAGATAGGCCTAGACATCCTATTCCCATTTGCACTTTCGGGGTAGGCTTGGACACCCTATTCCCCATATTTGTATTCAAGATAGGCTTAGAAGCCCTACTCCCATGTCCATATTCCGGTTAGGCTTAGATGTCTTATTCCCATTTCCACTTTCAGGGTAGGCTTAAACGTCATATTCTCATCTCTACTTTCAGGGTAGGCTTAGAGATCCTATTCCCATCTCTACTTTCTAGGTATGCTTAGACGTCCTATTCCCATCTCCACTTTCAGAGCAAGCTTAGATGTGCTATTCCCATCTCCACTTTCGGGTTAGTCTTAAATGTCCTATTCTTATCTTCAATTTCGTAGCAGGCTTAGTTGTCCTATTCCTATCTACACTTTTGGGGTAGGCTTAGACTTCTTATTCCCATCTACATCTTCAAGGTAGCCTTAAACATCGTATTCCCATCTCCACTTCAGGGTTAGTCTTAGACATCCTAGTCCCAACTCCACTTTTGGGGTAGGCTTAGTTGTCCTATTCCCACACTTTCAGGGTAGGCTTAGACATCTTATTCCCATCTACATCTTCGGGGTAGGCTTATATGTCTTATTCTTAATCCTCGGGATCGGTGTAATGCCTCCCTAAATGGAACATGACATCCTCTTCTCAATCCTCGAGATCGGTGTAAGGCCCCCTTAAATTGAACATCGCATTCTATTATCAATCCTCGAGATCAGTGTAAGGCCCCCTTAAATGGAACAAGACATCCTATTCTCAATCCTCAAGATTGGGGTAAGGCCCCCTTATATGGAACACGACATCCTATTCTTAATCCTTGAGATCAATGTAAGGCCCCTTTAAATGGAACACGACATCGCCTTCTTAATCCTCGAGATCGGTGTAAGGCCCCCTTAAATGGAACATGAAATCTCCTTCTTAATCCTCGAGATCGGGGTAAGGCTCCTTAAAATGGAACATGGCATCCCCTTCTCAATCCTCGAGATCGGTGTAAGGCCCTGTTGACATCACTTTTGGTTGAGGTTTAGTTTTTCCTTTTTAGTAGCCTAAGGTTTAGCCATAAGATTTTCCTATTGAATATTCCAAGAAAACTAGAAAAGGCACCCGCTAGAAATTCCAAAGCCATAAGACTTTCATATTAACTATTCTTAGAAAAGTAGACAAGAAAACCTCAACATTAGAAATTCTACCTCTTCTTTACTCAACTTGAAGTTCCACATATTGGTCCTAACCTCTAGTACTTAGTAGGTGGGGTCACTATAGGGGAAACTCAAGATGAGTCACCCTTATGACTGCTAGACCTTAAGGTTGACCTTGGGTGTTGCTCTAGAGCTAATTAACTCACTACTCTCATCTACACTAACATACACTCACAACCCTAAACTTAAATTTCTAGCCTAGATCCCTTGATCTTTTTGGGATACTCATGTAGATGGTCCTCTAAAACTACCAGCCCAATGGCTATGGTTTGGCTAAGAACACTATGTAGATGACCCAAAATGGGGTTTCCATTGGTCCATGGCTTGTTGATGAGGGTTGGTACCTCAACTCTGCCAAAATACCCATCTTGGCCTTTTGCCCCTAAACACCCCCAAATTACCTAGACACCCTTGGAAACCTAAACTTCGTCAAAACTCCCAAGTTTACCCAAAATACCCAAATTTGATCAAAATTCATTTCAAACCTTTTGAAAACTTCCCAATTATCCAAAATCACCCAAAATCTCCAAAGATGGCCAAATTACCAAAATACCCCTCCATAGCTCAAAATCCCAAAAGTTCCAAAAATTCCCATAAAATCCCAATAAATCCCAAATTTTCCCAATTTCATTTCTCTTAACTTCCACTTGATCCAATTTGGCCAATTTGACAATCATTACTCAACTACCACATGACCCACTTTGGCCAATTTGACCATCTTTAACCAAAATCCCCAAATTGCTCTTAAAGACCCAAATTTCCCCAAATCCAACTCAAATGTCCATAAATTTGATCTCAATTGAGAAGACCCAAATTTCCCCAAATCCAACTCAAATGTCCATCAATTTGATCTCAATTGACCCCAACTACACTCCTAAAATCAAATTAACTTTTTATATGACCAAATTAAACCAAATACAAGTTCAATTGTTCCATGATTTGAGCACAATTTTGATTTGGGTCAAAACCCCAATTTTGACCGTATGACCTAATGTCACCAAGTTGAACCCATAGCCTAGTCAATTGGTCTCAATTAATGTTGAAAAATTTTTATAACATTCATATACATCAAAATCAACCATCAATTGGCCTTGGTGAAGTCTAAAATCCATTTGATTTTGGCCTAAATCCAAAATTCCCAAATTTAGCCCCAAATTGGCTAAGTCCATCCATTTGATTTTGGCCTAAATCCAAAATTCCCAAATTTAGCCCCAAATTGGCTAAGTCCCCAACTTTGACCCAATTGATTGCCTTAACCTCAAAATTGGCATGCAATTCATGTTGGAAACTCTTCATGAGGTCCCTATTGACCATTTATAACAATCAATTTGTACTTAGCTCAAGGCTAACCCAAGCTAGACCCAAGCCTAGCCAAACAAGATCAAATTGATTAAAGTTCAAAATTCCATCAAATTGACCCTTCAATTGAGTGCAAAACCACTTCCATCCTTCACCAAAGTTATTCCTTATGATCATCTACACCAAATGAAATAATTACTTAGGCCAATTGACATGGCTAGCGTAGGCCAAACTCAAGTCTTGGTCATTTGCACTCACTTGGATCCTTTCACCAAAAATTGACTTAACCGTGTCTAAGCCACCAAAGTAATGATTTCACAGCCACCAAAAACTTACAAAAGACCAGGCTAAACCCTCCTAAAATCACCATGACAAACTATGGATTATTAGATCCGCAAATTAAGGGATTTTACCCATTGTTGTATCCTAACTTGAAATATCTCCAACATCATCACTTACCCTTGGGAGATAATCATCATTAGCCACCCCCTGACATCCCTGAGCCAAGAGGTGACCAATGCCTGGCCGGCCAGCCACCTTGGTAGCTGAAAATTGGCAAAAACTATGGCCGAGACAAAGGATTTTCACCCAATTCAAACCAAAGGCCAAATCAGTCTATCTGCTCATTGGAGCTTCTCTTCCCTCCACATAAGCAACCAAATGCACCTCTCAATTGGCCCTGGTAGCCAGCCTAGGCCATTTAAATTCCTTTTATTTAAACTCCCCCTCCATGGCAAAAGAGAGTGAGCTTGAAATTCTTTGGGGAGACTCTGTAAAACTTCTTCAAGTGCTTCTTGGAAACCTCTTCAGCTTAACTAAACTTTCTATAGCCACTCAAATCCATTGCTTGAGTTCAATTTTAGAGCTCAATTTTAAAGTTGAAATAGAACATCCTTCAAACCTCCACCAAATTCAAATTAATTATACCCACACCATCCCAACATCAAGAGAAGAAGATCCCCCATAAAAGCCCTATCATCCGACCACCCTAGGGTTGACTTCGACCAAACCCCAAAATCGGCCTTGATCGAATTTGGGTCTAGGCATTTCACCACGACCAAAGGGTCCATCCCTAGGCTTCTGACACCCACATAATGCCTCTACAAGCATCCAATCAAGGCTACCCCTCTTGGACCAAGGTATTCAAAGTTAACCATAAACCGAGCTTCTTTTAATTATTCTTAAATAAAAAGTCAATTTAAGGGTTTATCAACCGTATGGATGTGTTCTACTAGTCAATACGAGCATTTAAAAAAAAATTCACTCAATTTCGCTAAGAATCAACTGAGATATTAGCGTTCTAAAATGGACGGTTTTCGGGTCCAGTTCATTTGGGACAATGACCCGTGACCGTCAGATCGAGTGTGTATTCATCGGGTGGCTCTGATCGCGTCGGACAGACCGCGGTCTGACATGGTCGTGAATGAGCTGGTTGGCAGCGCCAATCACACATCGACACGTGGCCTATTCGACCCAAACGAGGTTGACATGGATAAGTAAGAAAATAGGGGCCTTTTCTTACTTATTTAATCCCCAAAACTTTAAAATTACATAACTTTGTGTAGAGAAATAAAAAAAATAAAATAAAAATACACTCCTCCTCAGTGAACGGAGGAAAACAATGTGAAATAAATTTCAAGTCCATTTGATGCATAAAATATTTTTAATTAATTAAACACTATTTGGAATCATTTGATTCTCCATGCATATTGACACGTCACCTTCGCTAGAAATTTTGGCATGTTGTAGCCTCTGTCAAGGGAAACATCCTTTGATTTTTCCAAAGTCAGAGGAGGTTCCTATATAGAGATCCATATTTTTCAAGTTTTTGCACATTATTTTTTTAAAATAATTATAGAAATTAGCATATTTTTTAGAAAATTCTAAGAAAATTTTGGAAGGTCCACAATGACCAGAGAAGCTTTTGGAAATAATTTCATGGGGCAAGTCATTTAAAATGCCCTTAATTTTACAAACACAAAATCACTAAGATAATTAATTTTTGAAAATAAACATTTAAATGATTTGATTTTTGGTCTCCACTGTAATTTATGATCTAGAGAACTCATCATAAAAATCTCAAAATATTTTGAGTTCATTTGACAACTTAAGTTGATTTTTAAAGATAAATACAACTTTTAGTATTTAAATAATTTTTAAAAATCAAAAGATAACTGAAAAAATTATGAAATTTAGTTTTTTGAGTTCTCTGTGATCAGGGGTATTTTCTAAAAGTAAAATGATATTTAAAATTAAAACTTGATTTTTAGCCTATTTTAAATATTTAAATAATTAAAAATTCATAAAAATAAAAAAAATAAAAAAAACTCATGGAAATATTCTGAATTGCTTCCTAATCCCTTTAAAATAATTAGAATATTTTTCCTAATTTTCTAAATAAAGATATTGAATTTCAAAGCTTAAAATTAATTTTTTAAAAAGCTAAAAATAAGTTTTTACTAAAATAATTGCAATAAATCAAATAAAAATAAAAAAAAAACCAAATTTGCTCCTCTAAGTTTTCTAGCCTTAGAGAGATTTTTCAAAAATATAAAACTCAATTTTGACCATTTAAAATATTTTATTTTTATTAAATAGCCCAAAATTTAAAATAATTTTAATAAATCATAGAGAATTCAAAAAATTATGAAATTTGATCCAAAGGCTTACCTAGTCTAGTTCTACTACCAGTAAAAATTTCAAGGGATTATACTTTATCTTGGTCATGTTAGGAATTTACTTTTAAAAATCCTATTTTTGCATGCAAATAATTATATAAAATAATTTAAATTTTGAAAAATCACATTTTCTCATCTGATCTCTTAATTGACCCATCAATGAGGTAGGATAAAAATTTTAAAGTCATTTGAATTGAATTTGACAAATTTTGAAGTGATAGAGGATTAGGGGCAAATGTGTAATTTTGGAAAATTAGCCTTAATTAACATTTAGGCCTAAGTTAATGAGGGAAATGGGTAACCTCTGATCCTGAACTTAGGGGTATAAATTTTGAAGTCAATAATTAATCAATTTAGTCCCTATTTTGATTTTCAAATAGAATCCAAATCATGAATCATGACCACTTAAAGCTTAACCCTATTCAAAACTAATTAAGACACTCACTTAGGTCTTAAGGGCTTAATGGTGACTTAAGCTAAATCAAAATTGACTAAACGAGGATTAGAGAAATAAACATAACATAATCAAACATCCTTGAAACACCACTAAGCCCAATTAGGGTTAAAATTTGGCTGAGTGTTCCAACAACACTAACTTGCCTCTTTAAGGGTATTCACCCACATAATTCTTAAATTGAATCACAAGTGATAATTACCCTATTCTTAGGGTTAATTGAGACATCAGGGTTCATTGAGCATTAGGGTGTTTTATAGGATGAATTATTAGGCAACATAATAAGTTTAAAAGAACTCGGGAGTTTCCACCATACAGCGAGAGAGTAGCACAGACCTGCTCCTTTCTTTAGATATGTTGGATACCTTGGAGATCTACTAAACTTAATATGTTTTGCTTGACAACATCATCCTTAATTAAACTCTTAAGGAACCACCAAAATATGACATAGGGTTAGGAAAACTACCAAGATTTTACTTCCCCGTTTCATATAAACTGCCTTAACATGCATTTTAAGTTCAGGTGGTGGAACGAGAAGACTCGCCAAGTACAGTTTTACAGTTTTCAGTGTTTTCTTTCTTGTACTTTCATACTTTGTTTCTCATACTGTACTTTCATACCTGAAAATTTGCATGCTAAACAACGATGTCACCCTGCAAGGAAACTAAAACTATCAGGATAACCAAAACCAAAACCAAAACTAAAATCAACCAAGATAAAACTCACCGCCACAACATTCAAAATATAAAACAACTCAAAATTTAATCACAAACATCACACAAAACTACAACTTCAAAAAAAATTAAGATTTCTCGATCGGATGGTCGGGAATCCCTCGGGGGATGTAACCTACGGTTGCTAACGAGGCTTCCGATGGTCTAAATGAAATTATGGAACTCATTAAGTTGAGTTTAGTAAGTTCATTTGGATTGAGTGAATCCAATAGAAAATAGTGGTGTCGGAACAAAGGAATCGTAGGATCGTAACTGGTGTTGCTCTAATCAACTTTAATATGCCCTCATAAATTTAAAGAAATTCAACCATAGGGACACTTGATTTGACATTATAACTTGACACACTAGATAACTTAAACTCGTCGTGGCAAAGAGTGGAGCTAGCATGGTGGGCAGCACGACCATCTTCAACAGCAAAATCTGTCTTCCCCAGCTAATTCAATCTTCCTTCCTTAGACTTAAAGAACAAAGCCATTGGACTTTGAGGTTGCTTTCTTATGCAACGTAAATCCTCACCTTGTCTTTAGGCTTTTGTATAGCCTTGCTATACAATATAAGTCCTAACTCGTCTTAGGATTCCGGGGTTGTCGTTCGTTACAACCTAAATCCTCACATCTTCGAGACTATTTGTGTGATAGTTTCACACGAATGTAAGCCCTAACTAATAAAATTGGCTTGATAAAACACCTAAATATTTTCATTTCATACGAATGTAAGCCCTAACTAATAAAATTGGCAGGATGAAACATCTAAATATTTTAATTTCACACGAATGTAAGCCCTAACTAATAAAATTAGCAGGATGAAACACCTAAATATTTCTTAACATCTTCCAGGTTATTTGTGTGATCGTTTCACATTAATGTAAGCCCTAACTAATAAAATTGACAGGATGAAATACCTAAATATTTCTCCTCAAAATTGGAAGCCAAACATTAGGATAGCTTGGGAAGTCACCAAGGTTCTCCTCTGGATCCATGACATCCTTTAGTTAGCCAAACATTAGGATAGCTTGGGAAGTCACCGAGGTTCTCCTCTGGATCCATGACATCCCCTGTTCTTCCTCCTTTGGATTCTACAATAAAAAGTTCCANCTTTGGTCATTTAAGATGTAATTAACTATAAGGGCTTGCCCTTATAGGAAGCATGTCCGAACCCAGATTAATATAAACCCTATTTAATCCTCTATATTAAATAGGGGAATTTATCAGCAAATACAACAATTTCACACACCAAACAAACGTATAATTTCCTTATTATTTGATCGAGCCTCATCCTCAAGTCTTGTGTTTATCCTTCGGGATAGATATAGGATTTGAAGTACAATGCTAGGAACTTGTGGGAAAATACAAAGGTTTCGCAGACCAAACAGACGTCATACTTTCCTTAGTTTTTTTTATCGAGCCTCATCCTCAAGTCTTGTGTTTATCCTTTGGGATAGATACAAGATTTGAGGTACAACGCTCTTTCATTTAAACCGAGCCTCATCCTCAAGTCTTGTGTTTATCCTTTGGGATAGATACAAGATTTGAGGTATAGTCCTCTTTCATTTTAAACTATAAAAAATATGGAGTCAGTTTAATTTCATACTTCATTTTCCTTCCGAAGTGGGCGACGGGATTTCAATTCCGGCAGCCGACAGCTTCTTACGGGCAACTCCCCTCCAACCCCAAAATAACGCCGACAGCTTCTGACGACTCCGCTGGGGATGTGCTTTTCTCTCCATACAAATCAAGAAATATTATTTTCACACATTGGTAATGTGTACATGTACCTCTTGGACCAAATTACCCTTCTTCCGTTGACATACTTTACCCATTTCTGTCTTGGAAAAGTACAACCAACTCTTTGGACTTTAGGACTTAGCTGTTCAACCATCTTTAAACAGAGGGGTTCAGAAGGCCATTAAGGACTCTTTAAATTTTTATATGTGTTTGAATCTCCAATAGGTGTGTCGGTGGAATAATTCCACTTGGGCATTCTTTGTCACTAATTGGGTCTCGCACTCCTATGAGGGAGTAGATTCCATCCTTTGACAGATAGTGATAGATATGAAAGTATCCGGAAGATTGGTGCCGCATTACCATCACTCCATGGACACAGTGAGGAGGGAAAGAAATTCATTCCCATCACCCGAGTTAGTGCAGTCTTCAGAAGGACATGTGATTTCCCCTCGTATGAAAGAAGAAATTTTGAAGGATGTTAAGTCTGTTAGAAAGTCTCACAAGTTGACTGAAAAGTCACCTACCCGTATTCCCATCTGGTTCCGTTTAGGAAATTGAATTGATACTACTATAGTCACCACCGATCATACCACCACCAGGACAACAGGTTGGCGACCGATTAAGTCGAGACTGGGTCCGAGGAGCTTAGCCATCATTCCTGCAATCCCAGAAAGAAAGACAAGACGGTTACCTGACACTATAGCCAGTTTACACCACAGGGAGCATACCTTCCCTCAACATACCAATATCTCTACTAAAACGTCCCATCATGAGACATCAATGTCAAAGAAGAAAAGGGTATGGGTACCCAAGGCCGCTGCACCGATACAGTTCAATGAGCCTGCAAGATAGGAATTAAAACTAGTGCCTGGANGTCATTTAAGATGTAATTAACTATAGGGGCTTGCCCTTATAGGAAGCATGTTTGAACCCAGCTTAATATAACCCTATTTAATTCTATATATTAAATAAGGGAACTTGTCGGCAAATATAAAGGTTTCACAGACCAAACGGACGACATATATTCCTTAGTTTGTTTGATAGAGCCTCATCCTCAAGTCTTGTGTTTATCCTTCGGGATAGATACTGAGTTTTAGGTACAACACTCTTTCATTTAAACTATGAAAAAATATTGGGTCCGTTTGATTTCATATTTTTATAAAACTAAATATATATGTAAATTAAAACATCCTTTCGAAGCGGGCGACGAGATTTTGATTCCGGTGACCGACAGCTTCTTACAGGCAACTCCAACCAAAAATAGTGCCGACAGCTTCTGGCGACTCCGCTGGGGATGTGCATTTCTCTCCATTCAAATCAAGAAATATTATTTTCACACATCGGTAATGAGTCCATGTCCCTCTTGGACCAAATTACTCTTCTTTCGTTGGCATACTATACCCATTTCTATCTTGGGAAGGTATGGTCAACTTCTTGGACTTCAAGACTAGCTGTTCAACCACCTTTGAACAGAGGGGTTCAGAAGGCCATTAAGGACTCTTTAAATTTCTATATGGGGTCGGATCCCTAATAGGTGTGTTGGTGGACTAATTCCACCTGGGCATTCTCTGCCACTAATTGGGTCCCGCATTGGTCCTAAAATTCCTTCACATCTCCCTTCCAAATTTGATTTGCTATTCTGCAAATTAAACCAAATCATGTTGTGCTACGCGCATTTTAAAATTTTTTTATATTAATTAAATTTTACACTTTTTTAGACAAAGATGTTAAAAATGCCTGTAAATTAAGTCCCGCCCGGTCTACATATCAACCTCTATTTTCAGTGCTTGCACTAAAGATTACGAGGTTTTTGAACATATAGCTAACCCTAAAACTTTCTATTTTGAAGCCCGCTGCAATGGCCTACCCAACTCTGACCTTTTCCTGCAACCTGCCAACGGACCGTAGCGCCCGTAACATCGCTCCTACCATCAAATTTGGAGCCAGAATTGAAGATCTTGAGGTCATCCTTGAGAAAGCCTCATTTATGGTATTGAAGATCGTCGCTCTAGAAATACAAGAGCCTCCTACATAATTCAACCTGAAATGCCTTCAAGACTTCCTTGCCTGTAAGAAGGCTAAAGCTACTGCCGCCGCGGCACCCGTAAAATTTGTTATCCTTGCTGCTACTAAGGGGGAAAGAAGTGATGATCGTTGAAGTTCTGACTGAAGGATTAACTGTCCCGCCACCCGTGTTTGAAATCGGGTCAAGCTCAAGGACTCTACCACTGACCTGAACTCAAAGGAGGAACCGCAATAGAAGAGTTAGGAGGGCTATCAAAGCCTAGGCTCCTGAAAAGATACCCGTTGAGGAGGAGCCTCATCAAGTTGAAGAAGTGTTACCAGAAATTTATCCACTCTTACGAGGGAGTAGATTCCATCTTCTGACAGATACTGATAGATACGAAAGTATTTGGAGGATCGCTGCCGCATTACCATCACTTCATGAACATGGTGAGGAGGGAAAGAAGTTCACTTTTATCACTCGAGTTAGCGCAGTTTTCAGAAGGCTTGCTACCAAAGAAGGATGTTCGGTTAGCGAGTTACTTAAACGAGTGGGAGATGCAATTTCTCCTTGCATGAAGAAGGAAATTTTGAAAGGCGACAAATCTGCCAGACAATCCCGTAAGACAATTGGAGCACCGCCTTCTCAAATTCTGTTTTGGCTCTGCTTAGGGAATAGAGTTGATACTGCAGTGATTACTACTGATTATACTGCCACACGGACCACATATCATTGACTGGTTAAGTTGAAACTGGGTCTGAAGATATTACCCGTCATTCCTGCAATCCCAGATATAAAGACAAAGCGATTACCTGACATTGTAGCCGGTCTACACCACGTGGAGCATACCTTCCCTTACAGATGTATCTACAAAGACGTCCCATCCTAAGACATCATTGTTGAAGAAGAAGAGGGTATGGGTACTAAAGGTCGCTGCACTGATACAGTTCAGTGAGCCTGTAGGACAGGAAGTAAAACCATTGCCTGAAATATCTGACATCATCGCGACAATAGTTAATGAGATGGAGGAGCAAGTAGATGATATCCACCAAGGTCCTCCAGATCTTAAAGCGATCAAGGAATCAATAATTGAAGAGAAAGTTAAGAGACTCAGAATTGAGATTTCTGAGTTAGCTTGAGAACACAGAGTTTCCGTCAATAGTGAAAATGAAGATTTTGATTACAATGATTACCTGGAGGAGGATTTCATGGACGTCCATGTGATCGAAACCAGAGCTACCACATCTGCGTGCGAGGCTCAACCTCACACCGAAGAGAACGCCATAGATGAGCTGCATAGGGTTATCCTCCTTAGAGATGAGCAAGTCGGTCTACTAGAGAAAAGAATAGAAGAGATGACTGCAGCTATGACTGTCATGGCCACCATTTAGGGACAATCAAAAGCACCGAGATTAGCTTCTCGAGAGATTAATCAGCCAGAAGTCATACACATCACGGATGAAAGAAGAGAGCCTACTTTAGCAAGCAATGATGAACAACCAAAGAAAATTTCTCCGTCAGGTGCCATGCCAAAAAAAGAGTTCAAGCAAATGGTTGAACAAGTACGAGATGCCTTAGCCCACTCCAAGGGCGATGCATCAATTTTAAAGGGTAGACCTTACCCGGAGGAGTTCGATACCGTCCCTTTCTCCAAGGGTTTCTTGGCCCCAAACTTCAAAATATTTGATGGGACTAGAAATCCCAGACAGCACATAGCACATTTCTGAGCCAGTTGTGGCAACACGAGGAAATGTAAAGCTCTACTCTGCCAACAGTTTGTTAGTAGCTCGTCAGGAATTTCTTTCAACTGGTACGCTGACTTACCCAACAAGTCAGTTAAAACATTTTTGGAGTTGGAACAGTTATTTGTGAAAAGATTTGCAGGGACACAACATCATGTGTCTATTGGAGAGCTCATGATGAAGAAGCAAAAGCCCAACGAAACTTTGGCAGACTATATTTTGAGGTGGAGAAACCTTAGCATGAAATGTGAACCTCAGCTACAGGAACATCAAGCAATTGAGATTCTACTCAAAAGCATTCATGGGCCAGTAGCTTTCATGCTTAAGGGACTCACCATCAAATCCTTCGAGAAGCTACTCAGTAAAGCTAGCAGTCTTCAAGAAGAAATGAAACATATGGAGCCACATGAAAAGGCTAAGGTGACAAGGGTGTTCGAAGAAAAATCAGGAGTAGTCACAACTGTCGACAAAGGAAAGTAGTCGATAAAGATATATGCAGAAGAGCATCGCCAGTCTTCGTCACAGTACTCTCAGAAATAAAGCAGTCAATCTAACCAACGGCCGCCTCAGGAGGGATCACCTCAAACAGCGCGTAAAAGAATATCCCTATTAGAGTGACAAAAAGTTGTGTATTCTTTCAAGGATGAAGCCATTCCTAAAATATTCAAAAGACTGATGAAGAAACCAAAATTTAAACTACCTGATCCAAAGAAACCCAAAGAGGTGGATAAGAAGAATGAACTAAATTATTGTACATACCACCGGTTGCTTGGGCACACTATAGACAAGTGTTTCGTCTTTAAGGACTAGCTCGAGAAGTATCTCAAGGAAGAGAATATGAAAATCCCAAAGGAGTATTTGAGAGAACCTGAAAAAGGTTCCATAAACATGATTTCAGCTGAGTCAATCTCCTCAATTGATTCGTATGCTGGAATAGATGGATGGAGTACAGCTTGGGATGAACTCAAGAAGGTCCTTAATCAAATACAGGATTCATCGAAACAAGATTCTACGAATCGCGAAGAATAATGGAAGGAGGTCTGGAGTAGATCATCCAAGAAGATACTGAACCAGATACAGTCTGCATCAAAACTAGCCTCCATTCAGAGTCCGCAACATACCGAGCCCGAGATGAAGATTTTACAAGAAGATCTGTCATCGTCAAGGATAAAGAACAAGAAAAAGAAAAGTGTCACTGTGAAGATTGATAGCATGGGGGGTAGGATAGGGGCTGGTTCTACTAGATTGGTTGTCTTAGATTCGAGGAAGAAATTCCTCGAACCCTTAACTTTGTATGATTATCTTTTTGTCCCTCCGGGGTCTTATGAATATAATGAATGTGATTTTGGCTACGTTTTGATTATTTTTTTGATGATAACGTAACTGATTATGACTGATCTAGCTGCGATCTCGATTCCCAAAATGATTCTCAAATCGTACTCGAGTCTGATGAACTCGTTGTCAAGTCCAAAGAAGACATCAATAATACCGCTTACGATAACACCGATAATTAAGAGCCAATTCTCGAGCATCATGGTACACCACTCGCCATCAACTTAGATATTTCTGACGGAGAGGAAAAGACACTGGAAGATTCAACAATGATATCTCAAGAAGAAGAAGTCACAGAAGTTAACTTAAGGAGTGGAAAAGTGTTACCACCAAGAATAGCTCCAACACATAAAAGAAAACAGATAATGACTCGAGAAGAGATACCCTCACCTACGCCAGTGGAAGAACCACATAATCAAGAGAAAATCGGAGGATTATGCAAAGTAGACTACAACGTGCTAGCTCATCTTAGGAAGTTTCCTGCCCGAGTAAGCATCTACGACGCTCTGATCCTGTTAAAGGAGATGAAATAATCTCTGGTTAAAGCTTTGCTTGATCCAGAAATTTGCTTACCTCAGTTGGCTAGCACATCCTCAGATGAAGTTTGCTCGTTGAGAGAACAGTTAGGGGTAACCTTCACAAATCAAGACTTACTGCTCGGTACCGCCGACCACAACCGTCCGCTCGACACATTGGTAGATTTGTGTTATCCAGAGTTTCAGTGGATCCTGGAGCATCTCTTAACTTGATAAGGCTACGAACATTGACCTATTTGGATATTTAAGCTCAAAAGCTTACAGCTGATAAAATAATGTTAAGAGGATTCAACCAAAAAGGAGAAAGACCCCTTGGATCAATTACATTACTTATGAAGGTTGGAGAACTCGTAACAACCGCTAAATTTCATATCATCGACTCTGAGACCTCTTTTAATGCTCTATTGGGTCGACCATGGATTCATGAGCACAATATGGTTCCATCATCTCTAGACCAGTGCATCAAATACCGCAAAGATGGTCAAGAAAATTGCATCAAGGGAGACCTACAACCA